>JANHGD010002917.1:34432-47275 GCA_027560375.1 Imantodes cenchoa
GCCTGTGCATCTACTGGGAGAGTTCCTAATATTTCATAAATATTATTGCTCACTCTCCATAGCTATTTTAACTTACTCTGCAATTCAGCTAATCTTTCTAAAGCAGGGGTCTCCAACCTTGGCAACTTTAAGACTTGTGGACTTCCACCCCCAGAATTCTCCAGCCAGCATAATACGGTATATTCTGAGACGGTACAGTATCTCAGCAGTTTTTCATAGGTGTCTTGCTTCTTTCACAGATGATGACAAAGTGGTGGAATGAAGCGTTGCTGTTCCAAATAGGCCTGAAACTGGAGCAATTTCATGGTACACCAGCAAAACCAATGATCTACTATGATATTCTGAGATAATATGGCTAGCTTCAAAATTCCTTAACACTTCCAGTTCCAATACAGTTGTCTGTTTAAAGTATGAATGGCTTAAGGGAAGACAGTTAGAAAGTTTTCAGGACAGATTCACCAGCTCCCATTTAAAAATGCAGAGAAAATTAAATTGGAACGAAATGGTAACTTACTAAAGGATGTAAAGTGCGGTAAGTGTCTGCAGTGTTTATACTGATACCAGTTGTTTATAAACATCCAGATGCTGCAGATTTTTGCGATTGAGCATGTTCTATTCAGATACAATTTGTTTGAATGCATTTTAAATACTGTATGTGACATTTGGATTTAGCATGGCAAATATTCTTGATATGTTTTTTGCATGGAAAATACTTTCTTAGAAAGGGTGATGGAAATTTACAGATATATATTTTTTAATACAACTCTGACAAAAAACTAACAATACATACCTTCTAGTGATATTGCACAATTGTATTTCTTTATAGTTCAGCAGAACGTTAATTTCTTGTGTCAAAATGAAAACCAATCATTTTACCAGTTCCTATAGGCTTATGCATGCATGCTCCTTTTCAATGTGATATAAAGCAATTGATTCAGAAAATATGATGGAAAATATTGATACCTCTTAATTGGCATCGCCATCATTAATACAATGGATTTGTTCATTTATCCGAGTTTGAGATAACATTAGTACAATATTCAGAAAATGTAGAAATGCCATTTCTTTTCCTGATCATGTGAATGTGGCCATTCTCAGGACTGATGTGGCAATTTTCCAAAGATTAATATTCTAAATTTGAAGTTTGTGCATGCCTCAAATAGTATTTAAAAAGCCATGGAAATAACATATAGATTATCATTCTGAACCAAGCTATCCTTAGGGCAAACAATACTGAAGACGTGAGAAATTTTTCAGAAATAATCTTAGGATAGTTGCAAGCATTGTCATAAAAATCACCAGATTAGACTGACTTTTGGTTTTGAAATTATTGGTGGATAAAACCCTGTATTTGGATGTGGAACCAGTCTCAGTAGATATTTCACTGAATAATAAAAATAATAGAAAGTAGTGTTTTTTTCAGCCTTACCTTACACAACAGGCTGTATTCAATGAACGGGAGGAGGGAGTATACAGATTGTGCAGGTGTTCTTGAGTTTAGGAGCGGTGGTCTCAAATTAATGTTAAATTGAACCATATGAAGGAATAAGCCTTTGTAAAAGCATCTAACTAGTCTCCTTTATCCATTTCTTTCTAAATGTTCACAACATTTGTGACTATCAGATTGAAAGTTACAATTCTGTCCTCCTTGATAATGGTATATTATTAAAATGACAAGAGTGAGACCCGTTTCCTAGAAAAGCCTTTCTGTTCTTCAACCTAACTAAAGTATTCTGGTATAAGGTATATTATAAAGCCTTTAGTATACAGGTAGTTCTTGACTTACAACAGTTCATTTACTAACCGTTCAAAGTTACAACGGCACTGAGAAAAGTGACTTATGACCATTTTTCACTCTTACAACCATTTCATTACCCCAGTAGTCACATGATCAAAATTTGGATGCTTGCCAACTGACTCATATTTATGACTGTTGCAGTGTCCTGGGATCATGTGATCACCTTTTGTGATCCTCCTACAAGCAAAACCAATGGGGAAGTCAGATTCACTCAACAACCATGCTACTAACTTAATAACTGCATTCACTTAATAACTGTGGCAAGGAAAGTCATAAAATGAGGCAAAATTCACTTAACAAATGTTTCACTTAGCAACAAAAATTTTGGGATCAATTGTGGTCATAAGTAGAGCACTACCTGTATTAGAAAACTTAAGAGTTTTTTACTGTTGTCAAATTTTGTGAAAGGGATATTTCCGTAGGCTTCTTTTGTTTCTGTGCATGGATTTTATTTTTAACTAAACATTTTGCCAAAATTAGTATGGCCAAGAATATACCCCAGAAAAAAAAGCAACAGAGCATCTATAAATAGAAAGTAAAAGCAATTATGCTTGTTATTGTTATTGTCACGCTTAAATAAGATTAAGATTTTGCATACATAAACTACTACAGAGGAGGACTTAATCCTCATTCCCAATTTGCCTATATTCTTTTCACTTTGGAAAAAAAATGATAAGGTGCTTAACATACTTATGTTAGAAAAAGCTGTAGTTTGGTTCTCATGTTGCTCTGCAATTCTATAGGGCTCATGTGTACTGCTCTGCACCCTGTCATCTACCCAAAGTCTAATCACTTTGTATAGCATCTTGACCAGAGACATGTAAAAAAAAAATTCATTAAAGCAAGGCAGAAGCAACTATTATGTGGTAGAAGGTTTAGCTGGCATTCCAAGACAGGTTATCTGATTTGGGCTGTAAAATCTGAGAGACTGAGGTAAGAGAGTTATCCAATTTTGTGTTGCCATCAAGTAGTCATTTACATGTTCACTGTTCACATTTGGTAACTCTTAATTCACAGAACTGACTGAATATTTTCACAAAATTGCTATTATGGTCAGTCACAAAACATTCAGATCACAGAACAAGTACTTGCTTTTATGCCTATTTCTGGGCCTATGGATATACCTTCAAAAAGAGGGACTAAGCTTTCTTTCAAGATGCCTTAAGAGCACTGAAAGTTACTCAAGGCTAGTAGTTTGCAGAGGCCAGTCTCATTTAATTCTTTTTAATTAAAAATACTGCCAAAGATGATGACCATGGGCCCCACTTGGATTACTCTGTTGCAGAACAAAGTATTAAACACTTGTGTTTATCTGTGATTATAATAAAAAAAGGAAAAGACCAGTGTTTTAAAATTCCAATTCTATATAAAATGCAAAAAACAGCCTTTAAGGATGCAGTACAACACTGAAATTCTGGGTACTCCAATATTGGAGGATTTAAGAAACTGGACAATCATTTACCTGAAATGGTATAGGGTCTCCTGCTTGAACAGGGGATTGGACTAGAAAACCTCCAAGATCCTTTCCAACTTTGTTATTCTGTTAAACACCAATATAAAGGTGTGCTAAATTACTTTATCTTCCTTCCTTGCATACTAAAGAATCCCATGCAAGTTGGACATCACATGCCATTTGAGAATACAGGTAATCCTCGAATTATGACAGTTCACTTAGTGACCATATGAGGTTACACCATAAAACCCCCAAGTGTTTACAACAAAGTCTCAAAATTATGAATGTTGCAGCACCATGGCAGTTGTTCGCCCTTACGAATGACCAAAGAGGCACTGCAACTTTCATTCTAAGCACCCCCTCCCCACAATCCTGCCGTGCAAAGATGTATCGTCTCTCTGCTGTGGTTTCTTTGCCTTTGAGAGACAGGACTATTTCTTCCCAGTGTCCAATTGGCTTGCAAATGCTTCTCGCGCTGAGAGTGGAATGTTCTGGGGGCCATGATCTCGTGCAACTTCAGGCACCCATCTGCTTTTGCAGAGAATGGGAGGTCACGCAAGATCACAGCCCGAGAACATTTCACTCTTGGCGCGAAAAGCATTTGCAAGGTGATCAGATACTGGGAGAGAAATTGTGTTGCTTTCAGCGTCCAGTAGGCTTGCAAGTGCTTTTCACGCTGGGAGTAAAATGTTCTGGGGGAGTGTGATCGTGTGAGACTTCAGGCACCCATCTTCTGCAGAGAATGGGTGCCTGAAGTTGCATGCAATCACACACACACACACCCTTGAACATTTCACTCTCAGGGCAAAAAGCCTTGCAAGCTGACCAAACGCTGGAACGGAAATCATCTTGCTCTCCTCTTCCTCAAAGGTAAAGAAATCACAGCAGAGAGGAGACAGATCTTCACAACGTGAGTCAGGCGTAGTAGGATGGGACAGGGAAAACCATGGCCTTCCCTACCCTGAGATACTTCGTGCACGTAACGATCCACACATTCAATTAGTGAATGTGTGGGCAAAAGCAGGGAATGATCACATTCAAATTACGTGATTCACTCCTACGAATCCTTGAGTTACAAATGTAATTGACAGGCTCCATTACATTTGTAAGTTAAGGTTTACCTGTATAGCTCAATAATGTGCAAAATATGATTTTGGCTATTCCACTGTGTGAGGCTGAATAATATTTCATTTTATTGCTTTATGTGCTTGAAGGTGTTATTAAAATTATTCTTTAAATGTGAGGGGGCTGGAGCTTCATGTAATGAAGTTTAAAACAAACTGAAGCACACCATTACCATTTCAATTTTTTAAACATAAAAATTTTGGCAAGGGTTTTTTTTTTTTGGGATGGCATGATCTTTTAAAAAATCAGTGACCATAAAAAGGGATCCGGGAAGTTGCCCATGTCTTGTTCACAACTGTAAGCAAAGGCCACCTTTGGCTGGATGTATAGCAAATAAGTAAGTCTGATAGTTTTATGATGGCTAACCTGCATGCACAGTAGATAAAGGGACCACACATACAATGCTCTTGCTTCACATAGATATATGTTGATATACATTATATACACAATGATGTCTTTATATAAAATAACCTTGTTTATAAAGTGACATTTAACTGCCACTTGGCCCTTCCCTACCCCACAAAAAACAGTAGTATACAAAATATAAAATATTTTTTTAAATATTTATAAACAGTTGCAAGAAAAAAAAATATAACTGTATGAAAATATCCTTCCCTTCCTCAGATGACTAATGGGCTTTTAACCCATAGCTGTTGAGTGGATAAGAATAGGCCTTGCCCAATACTATTCGGTCCCTCAGGAGTTTAAATAAGACATAGTAGTTACAGAAGAGTATCAGGGCCATGGAGAGTGTATGGTTCCACTTCTCTGAACGAAGCAGGGAGTAGAGTTGATAACAGACCACACTGCCTTCTATGAGAATCAGTAGATTGAGAAGCCGTAAGGGATGGTGGAAGAGAAACTAGAAAAGGAAACAAAGTGTGTTTTTATATAACCTATTAGTAACATTATCTCTGAATAGCAAGGAAGAACCACATTTTATTTACAAGACATTACATTCCTCCAACCTATGCTAGTTATTAATGATTTATTGTTGTAAAAGAACATAAATCTTTTTATCTCATGGTAGGAAGTATTTTATTCCCAAGACCCTCAATAATTCATTATATACTTACATAAAAGCGAGCATGAGAGACATCTGAAGGCACAGCTACGTTATAAGGTCCCACTGCTTTATATAAGCATCGACTATGCCGTACCAGCACTCCTTGTGGCCATATTGTGCTCTCAGACCAGCTATGGACAAAGAAAAAGACTTCATTATTAAAGGGAAAGCAAAACCAGATGAATAATTTATTAAATAAATGTGGATGCCTTTGTATATGCCTTATATTTAAACTTCAGAGATTTCAGTAGAAATGGAAATCCTAAATTAGGTAGGCCAGTAGACAAATGACATCTAGCCTTCTAACTCAAATTAAATTAAACTAGAAGTAACCACTCCTGCCTGTTCACTGAATGTTCCTTCTTTGAGTGTTCAAATTTATTTCTCTCATTCAAATTTGATAAAAATTCTCTACTACCAGTTGCACTATGTAAAAATTCTTGGTAACCTTTTATAATTATACTATTTATTTTGCATGCTTTTTAAATATTTTAAACAACAGACAATCAGCAAATCCAACTGCTTTCTACTATATGCTCAAATTATTGTTTCTATCCCAGGAATCCATTCAAATCTTGGGAGTTTCATTTAGGAGTGCATAGAATTTGTATGGTTTTTCCCCCTGTAATATGTACCTCGGCCCCTCCCAATTTTTCTTTTAACTTACAATATTTTTCTTTCTTTTTCAACAATCATTAAATATTTATAAGACAGTCGTTTCATGAGCAAACATCCTGCCTACTTTCAGTTTGCAGTCAGGAAGAAATGACTGAGTCATTCCATTCAGTTGCATGGAATGATGGAAGGCTTTTATGGCTATTGCAATGATAAAATTGCTGATCACTCCAAGTTTGAAGGTAGGTAAAAGTTAAAATTGGATCTGAATGATCAAAACGCAAGAGCCATGGAGTATTCTTGGAGTTGGCACTGGGCTTCTAAAGTCTTTGCTGGGAAAAGTGTCTTTAGCAGTTTTCGTCTGGCATGTAGACCTAGAAATGACACTATTTCTGCATTTGGACTTTAGTAAGTTAGCTAACTTTGTGAAGACTATGACACAAAAACCTATCAAAACCATACTCTGCTAACAGTGAATCTTATAAATGCAACTTACAAAGATAAGTCTTTCCAAAATTCCTACAGCCCTAGAAAAAAGTGTTCTGACCACAAACTCACATGTGTTGAGGGGCATTACTATATGAACCATGTTCCAACTTCTGCCACTTGCCCAAGTGAGCAGCTGATCTGTGTAGCAAGTCACAATACTTGGGAGGAAGCAGTTGTGTGGTGAGCATGACAAAAGCATTGATCCAAACCATGATGAGGTGCTCACATGACCAGCGCATATCGTAATACTGAGTGCTCTGTAAGAAACCAGAGAACAAATTAATGAGAGCATCCCAACTATCTCAGAAGCATTGGTATTCTGCAATACACACATACATAAAAATTCCCTTCTCACTCCTACGGGGGCAGTATTTATCTTCCTCAATCTCGGGTCCTCTTCCAGAGATTTTGGAATGTGAGAGTTCTTCACAGTATCTTAAGACTTCCTAGTACTATACTTTCCTGGGGAGAGAGCTCTGATGTTGTTCTGGGATCTGTCGGAACCACTCTCCCAGTTTAGGAGTTACAGATCCAAGTGCTCTCTCCTACCACCACTGGGACTAATTTGACCTTTCCTTTCCACAGACTCTTCAATTCCTTTTTCAGGCCCTGGTACTTCCACAATTCCTTATAAACTGCAAGGCTAGTAAGCTAGGGGAACTCGGGCATTTCTTTCTGACATATTTTAATGCATCATATACATTGGCTGCACGCTTTCTTGTGTTATAACTCATGTGTAATTCCCTGAGTTTTCTAAAAAGTGCTCACACAAATGTGTGCTCATGGATTCCATAGTAAAATGATAGATTCAACATACATTGTTTCTGAAATCTATGAATTGATCCCATTAGTTTGCCCAATTCTAATTGGATTGATTTAAAGTCTTAGTGCTGATAATCTGGATATTGTTGAATTAGGATCTCAATTTGGTACCAAGTGTATATTATGGCACAAAATAGAATCATGTTATAATTGTCTTGAAAAAGAGGACAGGGTTAGTAAATGGGATGGAAAAAGGACTGGGAAAACCACAGGGGCACTACATGTATGGCAATACCTATCCTCCAACGGGGAGCAATACTAGGGCACTCCAGATGCAGCTACACTCCGCCATCCAGGCTGCCAAAGGGGAGACAGAGAAAAGGGGAATTAACCAGAAGTCCATTGCCCCAACAATCCACAGGCAAGATTCAGGAGGTGGAGTGGCACTAATAATAATAGAAAAGTAATCCAAGAACAGCTACCTTCACAAAGCACAGTGGCAGAAAGGCCACATAGTAGGCACTGAAGAGGGAATTGAACAGAACTTCCTTGATTCGGCGGTTAAAATCTGCTTTGAGGCCCTCCACTTCATTGCGAATGAGATCTGGGGACAAGGGACAGCTGTGCGTCGGAGTGGTCATAGAGGGGTTGAGCTGTTCTTTGACAGATTCTCTCAGGAGAGAAAATAAATCTTTGGGCTTCACAAGACTGCCAACCCCTGAGGCACTATCATCCACTAGTTGATCCTGCACTAAATAGCTGCAGTCTGTTGAAAGAGGCTGGTTTCTACTATCTTGGTGGAAGCAGCACAATGGAACATAGACACCAAACCTGAAAAAGGAAAAACGACAGAGTGAAATTATAACCTGTGACACATCCCATCCATGAATACCAGACAGAATTTTCTATCAAGGAGAACTGTAGCTTCTCAGATAATTTTATCTCATTTTTCTATTCAATTTGATATGATTCTGTTGTTCATCCAGATCTTGTATGAAGTTGATGAACTGAGTGTCTCCTGATTAATTAAGGTTTGATGTATAAAAGACATTAATAGGAAAAATTGTTCTGAAATAGGCAGATCTTCCCTTATGATTTTTCCTCAAAAATTCAAAAAGCAGCTTTGAAGCTACTGTTCTATACCCATACTTCATTGGTCAAAAGAGTTTCTTGTTACCCTCTCCAATACAATGAGAATTATTCATTCAGGACAAAAGGTAAGGATACTTACGGGTAGCCAAGAAAGAGGAGATTGAGGACAGAATGGCTGCGGAAAAGGTTGACCAGAGTCCAGCAGAGCACCCATAAAGAAAGGGTGAGTAGAACTAGACGTGCCAGAATCAATGCCATATCGTGAATCATTGATGAAGTACCCACCTGCGAGGCCTGCAGAGTTAAACCCAGAATTTCATCAGTTCCACAGTCTTCCCTCACATACCCCACAAATGTTTCAAAGATGTTCTAGTTCACAGCAAAATAAATAAATAAATAAATAAAATGTTGGACATGGGAATGTATTCCTTCAGCTGCCAGCAACAATTTCCTTGCTTTGCCCTTGTCTTACTACTAAATCTGAATAAGGTTTGCCTCTACTGAAGCAAAGCAGAACAGTCCTGCTTCATTCTATCTACAGACTAAAATGTTCAAAACATACATGCTTTGAGTTTGGGCATGGACCACCTGAAACCAGTGTACCTGGAACAATTTCATGTTTTAAAGTTGGGGAGGATACCATAGGGGAATTTAAGTAATAGAATAAGTACCACAAGAACCTCTTAAAAAAGAACACAGGCCAATTTCTTCCAATGGAAATATTTGGAACCTCTAAAGAGTTCCAAATATTTCAGTCCTTGTGAAATCAACACTTTAGAGCAGGGGTGTCAAATGCAACTTCATTGAATGACACATTGGATTTGACCTTGGAGGGCCGGTGTGGGGTGGGCATGGCCATGGTGGACATGACACGTAACTGCACCTCCGCAGACATGGTTTTATAAACTTATAAAAATAGGGAGGCATACATTTTTGTGATTCTTTTTTCAATACTTGATCACCTTATGAGAGAGAGACCAGATCAAGAAACTGACTCCATAGGAAGACCAGAACAATAAATTATTGACATAGGCTAGTAGCAGAATCCTGCAAGCCTGAAAGGTAAAATATTTTACTTTTCCCCCTTTTATAACCTTCTGAGTCAAGGACGGCCTCCTGGACGACTCCGGAGGCCCCATTTTAGGCCTGTAAGGCCTCTGACAATTCCAGAGGTCCTGTTTTGGGCCTGTAAGGCCTCATGGACCATTCCGGAGGCCCCGTTTTGGGTGTATAAGGCCTCCAGGACCACTCCACAGGCCAAAAATGGTTGTGGGGTGTATACGTGACCTGTCCATGCCCCATTTTTGCTAGCAGAGGCACTGTGGGCCAGACCTTTGCTATTTTCACACCGGCCCCGTAGGCCAGATCTAAGCACCCTGTGGGCTGGATCCGGCCCACGGGCCTTGAGTTTCACACTCCTGCTTTAGAGTGAAATGCCCTGCAGATTCAAGGCAGGACAATGTATCCTACCCTATCCCATAAGTATCATCTAGTAGTAGTAGATGATAGTAGACAATAGTAGACAATGCATTACATCCTATCTGCATTACTAAGTGGCTTGGATTTGTGGGTATGAAGCCCGTCTCAAAATGCTTGCACATACAAATAACTTTTCACACAGACCTCTAGGAGAGGAGGCACTTTAATCCTTACCAGAACAACATTTTATTTCTAGTCTAAAAAAATTATCTTTCTGTAAACATGATGATCTTAAACATTCACGCCTAAGATTAATTTAATATTGTGTACAATCAATATAAACTGAGAAACACTACTCTCTACTAGGACTGATGATGTTACCTTTGGGTAATAAAACATCCTTAAGAAAAGAACCAAGTTCAGAGAGCACCAAGGACCCCTGCGATCAATCTTGCCTGAAAAAACTTTAACTTTGCTCAATACCCTGCTGTAATAACATGGAAGCTGAGGGCATTGTCTACTGTATAAGTTACAATTGGCTATAACTTTGGGATACTTTATAAACATTTATCCCAAGCAAAGCAGCTTCATAAGTAATCTGGTAACTTTAATTTTAATACAGATAGTCCTTGGCTTATGTCCATTTGTTCACTGTTAGTTCAGAGTTACAGTTGAACTAACTGAACTTATAGTTGAAAAAAATGGACATAGACCAGTCCTTGAGGTTCTGCCTATCATATCATCCTCGCAATGATGTAATCACAATCCAAGTGCTGGAACACAATTACTACATTACAGGGAGCCGCAATTATGACTGCCATTTGTGATCTTCCCTGCTGGTTTCCCACAAGGAAATCAAGCTGGGAAGCTGGCAAGAAAGATCACAAGTTGCTCTGGTAAGTCACTCCCACTTTTCTTTTGCCCAAAGCAAACCCTCTCTACCTGTGCAGACCCTGCTGGCTCTCCCATGACTCGTGGATGTCCTGCACCCGCTCTTCAAGGACTCCCATACCCATTGCATGCGTACTTACCTGAGATTCCTGCCTCTTCCCTCTTTAACAAGTCATGTGTCTTGGGGTTATGACAGCAATCGTGAATGTCTAGAATTGCTGTCACTAAGTGATGAGGTCACATGATGTCATGCTTTATGGCTGAACTGCTCAGTGATGGCAATCCTAGTCCCAATTGCTGTTGTAACCCGAGGACAGCCTGTAACAACACTGAGAGATGTTTTATTGAAGGTGGGTAGGTGAAAAGAGAACTACCAAAAAAAGAAAAGAAAAAAGAAAAGATGGGACATACTAGCTCATTTAGAGTATCTTGAAACTGGAAAAGATCATCATCATTACCTCAGAGATGAGGGCCCATACAAGCCTCCGTGCCAACATCACTGTGATGAATGCGGCCAGGTGATAATCAATGAGGTGAAAGTTCTAAAGGAGAAAAGAAGAGGGTATTCACCAGGGTGAAGGAGAGGCCAGAAAGGCAGCAGGTGCTGAGCTGATATAGTAGAAGCATGGAAGTTCCTATAGGGAAGAATCAGGAAACACACTGAATAGCTGCCAGCCAGCCAGAGAAACAGAGAAGAGAAAGGGTCATGTTAAGATATTCAGATCCAAAGGAAGCATTAGACTTACAAATACCACACAGAAAGGAAAATACAGAAACAGGCATTCTATATGTACAGGTATACTTCCACTCTTTAAGAAAAAGCAAAATAGCTAGCACAGACAAAAATGCCCATCAGTTTGCCTGGGTGGGTAAGGAGAAGGGACTCATCCTCCCACACCCCCATCCTAAGAGGCTACAGTGAACTTGCTCAAGATAAAATGAAAAATTGCAAAGACAGACTTATTAAATTGCTATAATCTGATGCATTCATTCCTACTGCAGGAAAACTTGGAGCAGGCAGATGAAGAAAGAAGTTTGTGGAAGGCAGACTGAGCTGCCTTTGCTCCTTTAATAAACATAGAAGTTAATAGGTCTAGAAGAAAAAAGACCAATTGAAAAATTACATGGCTATATGGCAGAAAGACTTCAGGGTTACTCCAAAGCTGTGCAACACATCATCTTTGCTTGTTTATTGTTTTATTTTTAGAAAGTGTTTCAAACACATCATTTCACATTTCATCTAGTTATCATAAACATTGTTTTATTATATTATTGCATTAAACGTTACGGTGTACTTTTTAATTGTTTAAAAAGTGCACTATAGCATTTTAATTACTGATATAAATAAATAAATACATATCATTCTGTGGGTATTTAAGTGTAGGGATTTAAGGCTAGCTTTACCTTTAGCAAAAAGGTAAAAAAGGACCTTAATAAATGATTATTCCAGAATTATCCACCCCATACCTGTTATCATCCAAAGGCTGTCTGAGGAAGAAAAGGATTTTTTAAGCAATATCTCTCATAAAATACATAACAAATCAACTTATCTCCTCTTGTAAAGCCTCTCTTAGAAATTAACACAATCCCTCCCCCGATGAATGAATCAGGAGGCCTCTGGAATTGACAAAGTGCTCAAAGGTTTACATGCATTATTTCACTAGTACAGTTTTGGTCACCTACTGCTCAAAGCCAGATTCTTGAAAAAAGAAAAAGTTTTGCTGGAAGAAATTTTGGAATACATTCAACTTTATATACCTGGAAACCATTCAGCATCTGCCATCTCATTCAAAAGAAGAAAGAAAAATAAAGCTGTTTCTTTTGGAATGCAAAACTAAGGCATGAATATATTTTTTTCTGGGTCCAGAGGAACATAAAATTATGATGTATTTCTGCATTAGTAATGAGGTCTCTAATACTGTATTTAAAACTGAAAACTCATGAAACTTAGAGGTATATTAGATTTCTATGCAGCATTTCAGTGCACCATGGGCAGTCAGAAAAAGATTTTAAAAAATGGAAAGAATTTGCAGATACAAAAGTCTGTTGTAATATATTTTTATTTTTTAACAAAGTTTTCAATATCTCTTTACATATACCAAATTATTTTATCTAAAAATTATACATTAATTT
>JANHGD010002917.1:50235-60236 GCA_027560375.1 Imantodes cenchoa
CTAAAGCTGCACTTTAGTTTCACTTTCATTTTAGCACATGGCTTGCCTTGCAGCCTCAGTCAGCTGAGAGTCGGGAAACTGATAACGAGTTGCTTGGCTTAACAGGCTCTGTTCTGTTTGCTGCAAGGAGGTAAATGGCTGGGAGGCAGAGATCAAAAGGTGGGGATGGCTGGGACTGCATTCGGCGTATAAGATGCACCCAAGTTTTCACCCTCTTTTGGGGTGTGTGTGTAAAAAGATGCTTCTTATACTCTGAAAAATACGGTATTTGTCTAGAACGGTATACATCTCCTGCTTGACAATGAGTTGGACTAGAAGACCTCTAGACCCCTTCCAGCTCTATAACTTTGAACCTTTAAGCCTAGAAGCTTATTGGGAATCAATATTTAAAACTAATACAGCTGTAATTCTATAATGGCGGGGCCAATAATCTTGCCACTACTTTTTGTATCGGCTACTGCTTCTGTATCATCTTTACAGCAATCTCATATAAATTAGCCCAATCAATTGATTTAAGAAATGAATTACTGAAAATATGAAGTGGAAATGGAGGAAGCCAAAAATGAACATCAAGAAAGTGTGATAGGAGGTGTACTTGGAGAAGCATTGGAGGGGAGTCTTGGCAACACAGAGCTTTCCCAGGGAGGACATGGTACATGCCAGAAAGAAGCCCAAATTAAGACTGCCCAATCCTGAGCTAGATAGGGGTTCAGGGTAGCCACATGTTCAGGTATGCATTGTTCACATCCATTGCAATCTCAATTTTAAAGATTTTGTATTGTAATATTCTGAATCTCATAATTCTTTCCTGACCTGGATTTGTTTAAGTAAAATTATTTTATATACTATCTCCAACTGCTTGTCAGTTCTATACTTTTAAACATAATACACATTCAAGTGGCACTTCCAACCATAATGAAAGCAACTATGTTAAACCAATAGTAGTAAAAATTGCTTATAAGTACTTCTGTATTTGAAAAGAAGCTCAGTACAAACAGAATTTACTTCAGAAAATAAAAATATGTATAGCTCTTTTGTTAATTTGATGATCATTTACAATAAAGTAAATGTTATTTTAAAAAGCACTCATGAACATTTCTCTACAGAAAATAAATAGCTCCTTGTTAACTTTGGCCACTAAATGAACTACTGTAACTCGAGTACTACCTGTATTCAAAAGTAAACCTCATACTCTCAAGGAGATGTATTCTGCCCAAATGTCTACAGGTCACAAAACTTTATACAAACAATTAAATGCACGTGGCACTACTCAGTGGAGCCACATCTTGCAAGTTTGGATTTCTAAGTTTAAGCAGACTCCAAAGAAAGAACACCATACAGTTAATAGGAATATTTTTCATTATCAACAATAAACGGAAGTAAATCTCCTTCAAAAGGAACCCAAATTCTGCTACCTCTAAGGCCCTGATAATATCAAAGAAGCAGCTTGCCATTGTCTTCTGTCGGGATGTTTTTTTTTCCCACTGTCCAAGTTTAACCCGTAGCCCTCGACTTCCCATTAAGTCCTACATCCAAGTACTGACCAGGTCCGATCTTAGCTGCCTGGGATTATAAACGCAGTTAGATGTTGCTAGGTAAGAGCCTACTTCCTACAGAAGCATTTCATTCTTCTCAACAAAAAGGTTGCTTGAATGAAAGCTAATGAAAACAAGAGGGGAAGAAAGAGCAAGGAAAATCGTAAAATGTTTACGAAACAGAAAAGCCCCGAAGAAGAAAATGAGAAGGCCAATAACCGAATAGAGCAACTGTTCACTAACACAACGCGACAGATAAAGGGGCAACGGGATAAAGGACAACTCTCTCTCAGACGACCAACAACGACAGAAGCCAAGCACGACAGCGGCCTTTACTACGCCAAACCAAAGGGCCATGCTTGGCTACAATGGGGTGTCTCGCTTACACACCATACACTCACTACGGAGACAGAGGAGGCGGCCATTCAAATCCGACTCACCGCCTCTTCAACAGCACCATGAGCGGGGCGCCTTCACCACCAGCCCGCCAGGCCAGGGAGCCCGCCAGGCCGGGGAGGGGGCGTAGCGCAGCCCTCTCAATTCCCGCCGCGTCGCCCTTTTCACGCTGTGGCCGCGGCGGCGGCTCCTGCTGTAAACGCTGCTGCCCTGAAGAGACGTGGCAATGAGGACTGATGCGTTCATCAGTGCGCGACGGCAGGGAGAAGGCGGTGTCTGCAAACGCGCTGACCAACCGGGGAAAGGCAAAGGGGGAATACTTACGGCAGCCATCTCGTGAGTGGCAAAAACTACGAAACGCGATAAACCGTGAGGTTGCGTTCCCATGATGCAAAATTACAAGCAGCGAACCGTAATTTAACCTAGTCCGCCTTGAGTACTTAGTCCGTGGGATTCCCAGTTCGTGGTTCATCGGAAGCCAAACGTATTTTTGCTTACTAGTACTTCAGAAACTTTTCTGTATGTTTCACGCTCGCGCCAGATATTTAAAATATAGTAAGTCATAAATGCACAGAGGACCAGATACTCTCCCGATTCATAAGAGAAGTGTTTATATCGAGGTTCTGAATGAAGGCGACAACAGCGAATGCGTTTATTATATACAATCCTGTACTCGTCTCTGCGCGGCCGAGAATTCTCAAAGAACGACTTTTTAATGTGAACGCCCACCCACCACCCGTGGGTCAAGGGACGAACATGAACCCCATTTCCCCACTTCCAGGCAGCGAAGTCACGATTCAGGTTTACTTTTTCAATGTGGCGTTCAGACATAAAGCAAGCGGATTGTAATAGTTGAGCTAATGCCCAGGCTTCCTTCGCTCCCAACATGGAGAACAGCTTTAGAAATGCCATTACAAAAGCGGCGTTAGCTTATTGAAGACTCAACTTGACTTCCGCCTGCCGAGCTGTGGTGATGCCTGTAAAGCAGCGGTGAAACGATAAACGTACCCACGCTTCGTTCCGGGGGTGGGGCACTCAGTGTTTTTTCATTCGGTTTTTGTTTCATTTTGGAATTGTTTACTTCAGGCATTGTAAGGTGCCAATATGATCCTTGGGTGTTACCTGCTCTTGGCTATTCAATCTCACTTCTCTACATTTTATGTATGGTATAATAATGAAGCTGTCTTAACGAAACACACTAGAATTAATGTTGCAATTCAATGAATACTTTCTTCCTTGTATTCCAGAGTAGGAAATAAAAAGTCATCCCTTTCCCTGATTAACTTAGTAATCGTTTTCAAAGATTTATGTATTAATTCTCAATCATTTGGGTTATTACACAAAGATGTAAGAAAACCCCAAGAGAAATAGTGTTATATAAATATCCCCAAGGAACAAAAAATAGTTTATGTAAGGTTTTCAGTCTTTACGCTTTATATCCTTAATAGTTGGCTTGTTTTTTTATACCCTACCTTTCCTCTAGGACAGTGATGGCAAACCTTTTCGGCACTGAGTGCTCAAGCATGGTATGTGTACACCAGAAACCCAAAGACCAGCTGGCACAATGCAAATGCCTGTTTTTTGGCCGTTTTCTGGGCCATTTTCTGGTGCTCCGGCGCCTGCGAAGGCCAGCTGGCCAGCGCGCATTTCTGGTGCAAAATCACATGTGTGCCAGAAACCAGAAGAGCAGCTGGTTACGGTGCGTGTGCCTACAGAGAAGACTTTGCGTGCCACCTCTGGCACGCATGCCATAGGTTCGCCATCACGACTCTAGGAATTCAAAGTAATATACATCACATTCCCTTTTCCAATTTTTCCCAATAATGCTAGGAAATAGGTTGTGCTGAGAAATGACTTGCCCAAATCAACCAATGAATTTTTCCTGCTGAAAATAGACTTTGAACAGAAACTTCCTGGCCCCAATGCACAATCTTAAACCGTTATGCCATACTGATTCTCATTGTAGCAGCAATCTAAGAATGCTTTAAACGCCAGCTCATGAACACTTTAAATCAGGGGTGTCAAACTGGCGGCCTGTGGGCCGCATGTGTCACACACAGGCCATGCCCACCCCCGCTCTGCGAAGGCACATCACGTGATGGCAATGAACAGTTATCACAGTTGAGAAAATTGTCCACAATAAAAACACACAAAAATATCTTGAACATCTTGTAGAATTAGTTGTGAACCTTAATGACAATTAATGGGCCATAATATTGAAAACTGCCATTATATTATGTTTTATAAACACCTTTTTGTGCTCAGAATTCCAGCAGATTAGGAATTTGTCCATCAGATGTATCTTTAATCTAAAACATGGTAAATAAATTCAGCAATTTTATACTGAATTTAATGTAAAAGTCCAATTTCTGAATACTCTTTCACAAAAATTAAGAAACTGCAATATAACTGATTGATTACAATAACTATTGTACAGTATTACAGTACGCTCAAGAAATTAATGCTATAATTTATGCAAAGATGTGATGTATGCAAAAACACACATTGCTATGGTTATATTTGCTTTTTTTGTAGAAAATATTTTGTAAGATTTTGTAGAAAATAGCAATACAGAGTGAAATGCTATTTTCTAAAATTCAATTTCCAACAGTATTTTGTACAAATGAAAAACAAAAGTTAAAAAAAGACAGATTTCAGTGTTTGAAAAGAAAAAGACTGAAAAAAAGCTGTATTTTTGGTCACTGAAGAAAATTCTGAAAAAAACCTGTAATGCATGATCCATTTTTCTCCTTAATTTATATTGTTGAAAAAAAATCTTATTTTTTTTATCAAAACAATCCTTTGGTGGTGAATAAGTTAATTCAATTTTCTGGTGTCAAGTTTCCAAGCACCTGTCAGGTATCGTAGTCGTATAAAAAGCAGATCCCTTCCCATCTGCAACCAACTCCAGAAGGGAACCAACTTAGAACCTATGATTATTAAAAATAATAAAATTTATGTTAAACATACATATAAAAGGCAATTGTTTCAAAATCACTAATTTAAAATTTTAATTTGCTCTGAAATATGTTAAATTTATACTTCTAACATGAAATGTATTAAAGAGGCACAAAATTATAATCTCAAGTGAAAATAGGCAATATTCAGTTGCATCATTTTGCTAGATTGTGGTTCTCTAGTTTTCTCACTCCCTAGCACAATACCCAGCACAAGTGTAGAGGGTTTGGAGAGGATGCATGGCTGGAGAAAACTACCCTGGGGACTTGCAATCTGCTCTATCAGCTTTTCCACTGACTTTCTGGGGAAACAGGCAGGGAAGGATGCAAATCGTAATCAAAAGCCAGTTGTAAGTCTCTTTGTTATGTCAACTCGCAAAGCATCCTTGGCCTGCTCTCAAGTTGCCATAGGCAAGGGGGATGGGAAAATGAACTTGCAGCTATCACAAAGCAGTATGGTAGTCAAAGACAAAAGCATATTCCAGACGTATCTCTGTCAAGAGGGGAGTGATCTCTACAATCTGAGAAACTGCTCTGTTGGCAAATGTGACTGATGACACATCCTGGGTGGAGGGTGAAAACAGGGTCAAGCGTGGGCCATAAATTACGTGGGGTCAGAGTTGGTTTGGAACATGCCGACATGAAGCTCCTAATAAATAACTGGATTTCTTTTGAAGTTTGGCTCGAGGCTCAATTTTTAATTAGGGCATCAGTTGGAACCGTGACAGCAAGCCAACTGTTCAGCACTGTCATGACTTCAAACATTTGCTGAATGAGTGGTCATATGTACAGTGGGCTATCTGTGCAGAACAGTTCTTGTTACTTGGAATATTTGTGGATTTGAATAATCTGAGAAACACAAAAACCAAAGCATTTGAACCACTCAGAAGCCATTATGAAATTGATTCTGTTAGTTATGGAAGAAAATAAGAAATCCTACAATTAGTTGCTGAGTTGGAAAGTATATCTCATCCCTTCCTTGCAGCAATCTCTACATACATATTTCCAATTTAATGTAATTGAGCTTACTAATTTGTTTTTTAAGTTTTACTACGGTATTAAAAATAATTTTATCAGGTGGCTGAAGATTTGATATGTATATCTCTGTCTATTTAACTGTTGATTCTGTTGATAAAACTCTTAATAGTGCTTGCTTTTATTTTGCTGTTATAGTATCAATAAATATTATTTATTACAATAAAGTAACAGTCTTTTGTAGCCAGTACAGCAGTACAGAAGGAAGTCACCAAACAGAACAGCAGTATATGACATCTTCAAACTAGCAGATGGTAACTAAACAATGTAAGAACATTACTCATTGCATTAGTGTTATTCTCTGTTCTATTTCAAAAATCAGGAGTTAGGTAGCACCTTTTCAGATTTACAAACTTTAATAAGAGGCTAAACTTTTGTGAAGTACAGTTTACTTTATCATTTCAAATTATTTTGGGTTTTATTTTGTTGAAATGCAGTCAAATTGGAATACGTATTGCAATGGAGTGTTTTGAAGTCAAAACAAAATTTGGTTTATGTTGGCAAAATTACTGGAATAGTTTAGGAATTGGTTTCTCTCAGAATCATCACCCAATAGGGATTCTATTACCTCCCATCACACCATAATCTTTACTAATTACTAGGGAAAAAATGATAGAAATCAACTGAAAAATAAATAGTTTCATAATATATTGACAGTGAGGGATAAAGCATATAAGGAGTTTAAGGAGCAGCATGCAAAAGACCCAGTGTGGGGGAAATAGCTTAATTTTCTTAATAACTATACAGGTAGTCCTTGATTTACAAGTTCATTTAGTGACCGCTCAAAGTTACAACGACACTGAAAAAAACCCCTTATGACTGTGTTTCACATTTATCACCATTCCACCATTTGATCAGGGTCACATGATCAAATTTTGGATACTTAGCAACTGATTCATTTTTATGACAGTTGCAGTATCCTGCAGTTATGTGATCACCTTTTGCAACTTTCTGACAAGCCAAGTCAATGGGGAAGCCAGATTCACTTGACAACCATGTTACTAACTTAACAATTCCAATGATTCACTTAACAATTATGGCAAGAAATGTTGTAAAATGGGGCAAAACTCACTTAATAAATGTTTCACTCAGGAACAGAAAGTTTGGGCTCAATTCTGGTCATGAAAGTTGAGGACTACCAGTGTTAGAAAGTCTTGTGGAACTAATTTAACCTTTCTGTATTATCATGGAGAATATATTAAGACCACTGAACTCGTGGAACTCACCTGATCTCGAGAATTGATCTAAAATGACACAAAATGTAAAATTTTCAACTGACCTTCAATTTCTCTCCAATTGACAGCAATCTCTGATATTGGGATTTTAAAGCTTTGAGCTATGTAAAGAAGTTCTACATCAAAAGCCCTAGAAGAACAGAATAAATATTTTCAAGATTCTTCTAATAAATTTCCACAAGCATATTACAATATTGTTGCCAATTTTAATTTTTCTATCATGAAATAAAAATAATTTATATATGTTTCTAATTTTTCCAACTGTAAAAGTAGGTATTTGTATATTTATTCATTTTATTCATTATTCATTTTAATCCTCTAAGCAACACTAGGCAACTTACAACATATTAAAAACATACTAGTATTTAGTAATAATAAAAAACTTAATTACTATTATCAGTGAAGCCAAAAACAAAAACTATGGGTTAAAATTCTAGTTTCCTGCCTCAGGAAGTAATGAAAGAAACCTATGTAAGTAAGACCTATAAAGATAAGAATATGTCTGATTAAAAGGCAAAAGAGTTATACGGGACATACTACCACATGTGGTGGGAGTGCTCTAAAGCACGCGATTTCTGGAAGAAAATAAAACAATGGTTGGAAGAAATACTAACAATAAAATTAGATTTAAAACCTGAACTCTTCCGATTGGGAATTACTATCGACAAATATGAAAAAGGTATAATATATTTAATGTTACGTATCTTGACTGTAGCGAGACTGGCTTATGCCCAAAAATGGAAAAATAAAGGCACCCCCACAGAAAAAGAGATTCTATACAAAATACTATCATGCGCAGAAATGGACAGACTAACGAAGGAACTAAAAGATAAAACTGAAACAGAATATTACGAAACCTGGGACAAATTTTACTATTGGTGGGAAAAGAGGAAAGCCAAGATTAAGAAATAATGACAAAACTGGACAAAATTCTTTTCTCTCTTTTTTCTTTTTTTATTAGGATAGATAATGGATGTATATTTAGGAAAAGAAGCTAATATAGTGGAATTATGTAAACTGGACCTTCCGTACTGTACTTGTCTTTTTCTCTTTTCATGTTTGTATTGTCTTTTTTAACTACTATAAATAAAAAACTTTTTATATAAAAAAAGAATATGTCTGATTAATATTTTGAGGCCTTTAAAACTAAAATTTATAATTTTTATTAAGAATTTTTGCAGAATTATCTTGAATCCACCATTTCTTCATTTGGAAGCCCAATATTGTGGCTACTATTTTCTGATTTCATTCTTCAAGTCTCCTTCAATATTTTCATTATTAGAACATTTGGCAACATTTTATAGATTTGTAAATCTTTTCTTTATCTAAAAACTTTAGTGTCCAATTTTTGAAATAATTAAATTGCTTGTTTTGTCTTGTAAAAATAAATACAAAATTATTTTCCAACAGAAGCTGTTTTTTATAATTAAATCCAAAATTTTATTGTAAACAATATACCAAATTTATCTGGATCTGTAATGTGTTTACAATTTTCTAAGACCAAAAAATTATTTTTGTTCATTATTTAAGACTCTTAAGTTCTTAAAATTTATGATTAAAATTTTCTTTCTTTCAGGATTGGAGGCAGACTCACCCAGTGTTTTCAGACTTGTTGGTCCAAAGCTAATAGTTTAGAAGTAGTTAATAAACTATTTCCATAACTGAGTAGAAAGCCATGTTCGCAAACTTGATTTTTAAAAAAAATCTCCACTGCTGTTGCAAGCAAGATGGCTAATCTCATCATCTCCCAGCACTCAATCTCGCAGAAAACTGCTATCCTGTGGTCTCTACAAGAAGCAGTTGTCTGGAGCATATGCAGGTAATCTCTGGTCATCTCCTTATCCAGAGAGTTCTACTCACCAATTCCTTGTTCTTTGTTGCACTCACTGGCTCTGCTTTTGCAAAGTCATCTTTCACAGAGTTCACTACACCTTCCCAGAAGCCAGGCTTTTAAAACTACATTTGAAGGGTGTTCCTGGGAAATGGCCAAATCCTGCTCACTTAAAACAACAAAGTCATTCTGAAATTTCAAGATAGAGTTGAACATGTAAATAACTGTAGAGTACACTGGGTCCCAGCAAAACACTGGCATTTTGCTGAGCAGCCCTGATAAAAGCAGAACCAGAACTGATATATTTTTGGTCTACTACTTTTCAAAGAAATGACAAAAGAAAAGGCATTTTAATTATTGTATAATGCTGGGATATTTTAGATAAACTTCTAATTGTCCCTTCCTAGTAGGTTAGCATGCTAGCTACGCTACCTTTGGTCAGTGAATACAAACAATTTGGTTTCTTAGGCCACTCATTTGTGCCTGAAAACTCGACTGTCGCCACTAAAGATCAATTCAGCTTACTGTGAATATTTTCTTATGAAGGCATTATAAGTAGCCCACATGTAGGAGGAGTATCTCTTTGGTAGTGAAGGAGCTCAAATATGCAATCTTCAGTAGAGCCTACACTGAACAAAAAAAGATGGAAAAATAGAGGGACTGCTTCTCCTTCGGACACAGAGGAGGCTACTACTCTGGTAGAGACAAGTGTCCATCCTAAGCCTCAGCAGTGGGTTGCTCCCTGTTTGGACTGATTCTTAGAACCAGTAGTGCCGGCAGTGGGAGGCTCTGCCCAACCGCCCAGAAGCATCACGCGTGCATACGAACCAGTAGCATAGGTGTGTTCTCCAAGAATATTGCAAAATTATATTGGAACTAGTCCATGAAAATCCAGAGTCTGGATATATGAGTAGAGATTGTATAACATTCAGAAAGCAAGTACCGTATATTCCGGCGTATAAGACGACTGGGCGTATTAGACGACCCCCTACTTTTTCAGTTAAAATATAGA
>JANHGD010002919.1:75610-87646 GCA_027560375.1 Imantodes cenchoa
TTGGATAACCATTTGTCTGAAGTAGTGTAGGGTTTCCTGCCTAAGCAGGGGGTTGGACTAGAAGACCTCCAAGGCCCTTCCAACTAAACTGATACTAGAAATAAAATGATCAGATGTAAGAAAATACAGTAGGTAAGAGACTGGATTTTCCCTCCCTTGCATCAAAAAAAGACATAAAGTGCAGAGGGAGATTGCACAACTATACTTTGGGCCACTATTGAAATTGGGACCTTCATTTTGCATATACTCAATTTCAAATTGAGGCTATGTTTTAATAAATGCATCAATTTACCAATACAAATGTTATTTATAAAATACAGCTTTGGCAATTGTTATGAGTTTATGTGGCCAAACTGCTATTAAGATAAGTCACTTTATGATGCATTACTCTAGTAACTTATAAATTGCTGGGTATTTTTAAGTGATTGGAAGAGGTCCAAACAAAATAGTATATCTGTATTTCAGTCTTATGAATATTTCATTATAAACTGAAATTACTGTAAAGAAAATAAGTTGTGTCTCTGTTTTTATTAGTACTGTTAGAAAATGTTCAGTTTACTATGTCTTAATGTAATAATTAGAAGTGTTTCCAAGATGTATGCCATGTTATGTTTATTGTTTTTCTACCTTTGTGATATAGAGCTTTTGCATAGATTGTAACACTGATGCCTTTTACATTATAGTTGATGGTGATGATGTTATCGATTCAGTCGAGTCAGACTCTTGGTGATTCTATGCACCAGGTCTTTCCATACCTTCTGATCTTGCGCTATTTCTTTCAGTTTTTCTATACTCTGGCTGTTGTCAGCTTTGATGGCGGCATTATAGTTACCTTTTTATATTAAGGCACAGCCTCATTTGCTGTATGAAATAAGGAATGTTGGCCACAGTGATTTATTCCTCCAT
This sequence comes from Imantodes cenchoa, assembly GCA_027560375.1. Lineage (NCBI taxonomy): Eukaryota > Metazoa > Chordata > Lepidosauria > Squamata > Dipsadidae > Imantodes > Imantodes cenchoa. The sequence goes on from JANHGD010002919.1 coordinate 76,517, forward strand.
TTTCTAAATATTTTGTAAGAATTGCTAATAATAAAATAGCAAAGAAAGCACTGATCTGCATTCAAACCAGAGTCTCTTCTGCATAAAAGAAATAATTACATCTTTAAATAACTTTTGAGTTTCAGCTGATGCATAAGGCATAGTATGAGCAATCAGTAGGCCCCAAATTTTATTTTGTTTGTTAGTACAGTAAATAAAAATGGAACTTTATTAAATTTAAGATACTATCATATTAGTATTCATGTCTATCCGTAAAATAGATCATGGTATTAAAATTACCCTTATGTCTGTTATAGTCAATATATAATCTTGCCTTTTATCATTTGGCAAAATGGAAATCAAATCAAGTAACTTGAGTAAGATTTCAAACAAACCATCTGTTGGAAGGAACAGAAAACTATTTTGAAATATTGAAAATGTTTCAATGAGCAGGAGAGATTTTGAGTTTATGCTTAAATTAAAGAAATGTTCTAGGGAAGATCATTATCTGCATCATTAATGGATCAACTTCAGATGTTTGCTGTGGGAAAAAAATGAAACTTCTCTCCAGTTGCTGGCATGTCAGAAGGTAACTAAATTCCTTAATCTAAGAATGTGAAGTGCTTATATTTTCCCACATCCTTCTCTTACCTTTTATCAAATATTCTATCCTCTCCTTTTGAAAAAAAAAAGTGATATAGTATAATTGGATTTAAATTGTTCAATAACACAAAAAAGGGGAAATTGAAATAGTTGATTAGTTTAGGTACTCATTCTTATGTATAGAATGGGGCGTTGTACTTACCTGATATGCCCTTTCTCATAGGGTGGAGCTAGCCTCCAAGGATGGGATAAACTCACCATTAGCCAATCAGGACTGAGTCTGAAAAGAGTATAAATAGCACCTCCATGCTTCAATTCCCCCTCTTTTAACGAAGGACAAAAGTCAGACTCTGCGTGCGACTCCTGGATCAGTGGATACATGAACAGATAAGTTATAGACGTAGTGCTGTGAAGCAGTCTATAAGTTATAGACGTAGTGCTGTGAAGCAGGAAAGGCAGGATACCAGCTAGACCGGAAGTACCCCAGACCAGCCAGACCAGAAGAATAGGGTGGGACTTGGAGGCTAGCTCCACCCTATGAGAAAGGGTGTATCAGGTAAGTACAACGCCCTATTCTCCATAGTGGGTGGAGCTAGCCTCCAAGGATGGGACATACCAAAGTAACCTGTCCCTTGGATGGGCCACCGAGACCTAGGCCTGTTCGGGAACCCATTGACTTGTGCCACCGGGCGTAACACCCGTCGCTCCAATGCCACTGCCTCCAAAGTGAAGAATGGCCAGTTCGCAGTGAGGGACGAATGGAACTCGAGGATGACCAGGTGTCTGCGCAGCAGACCTCCTTGATCGCCCCGCGATGACGGTGGCACTCCGCATAGAATGCCCCGATATTCTGCGAGGTCGTGATAATGACTAAAGCCCAAGATCATAGCCACAAACAGTATGAAACCAATGCCCCTGTGGAAGAAGACGCCTGATGGTCCATGGAAGCAGACAGAAGGAAAACTTTGACCCGTGGAAGGGGCTGCAAGGAGGCAAGGCAGGCCCCTGTCCTACGAAGGGCCGAGGAGTCCTTCAGTAATGTCCGGGACACGCCCGATGGCCAGACGATGCCATTTCCTTCCCATATCAGTAGCAAGACCTGGACACCAATTTTAGGAGAATTGGGGAAAAAATACCCATCAGCCTCACTTGACAGAGGAAAGGGAGGAGCATTAATAATGGAGATTCAACAGGACATATCCCACCTGCGTACCCCCGGTGCAGAAGGTCTGCTAGGAGCCCGAATGTAGACGCTCCAAAGGTAGTCTCCTAGAGTCTAGCAAAATTGCTTAGTATCCTTCGGGGCCTGGTGATGCCCCCGAGTAAACCGTTGAAGTGCCAAGTGGTCAGTTGAGGCCAGGCGGGCCTGAACGCTAGACCGACTCCTGGATAAGGCGACCGCTCTGTCAGGTAGCTCCTCTAGATGGGCTTTGAGAGGGGAACCAGGGCCGCATACCTGTCACTCCTGGGTCAGTGGGGAGCCAGAAGGCGCAAGGCAGCCCCCTCTTGCAGTATTCTCTTGAACATCTTGAGGATGAGTGACAGGAGAGGAACACATGCCAGCCGACCTGGCGGCCGGGCATCACGAATAGCCTCCGTTGCCTCCGCACCCTGAGTCCTGTACCTGGCAGGAGCCTGGGCAGCTTGGCATTCCCCAGAGTGGCGAAAGGCCTAAGTCAGGCAACTCGAACGACTTACCAGCTGCTGGAAAGGGGTCTGGGTGGAGGCTCCACTTTGCCAGCTCGATGCAATGGCCCCTATGCCATCCTGCCCTCGTGTTGAACACCCCGACAGTCTGCTCTGCTGTGCCCAGGCTCCAATTCCATGGTCTCGACCATTGATAGCCTGGACCTGGTTCTGGCTTGCCTACTTACTTGAGCCTTGGTGGTCAAGTTGTCCATTAGTACCAGCACATGCTGGTTCGGCAGGAGGGGTCAGAGGCGTTGAAGAACCAGCGAAAAGGAACAGCACGAAGTGCCAGTAAAATATGTTTCCACCAGTGACTATGTTGCCTGGGCTATCACTGAACCCACCTGGGTCCCCCCCCCCCCATCCCAGCATGCTGGCATGGTTAGTCCCGGGAAGCCTGCAGGGTTTCAGGGAACCAGTGCTCCCTTTGATGGCAGTTGATGCCAACCACTGGCGGGGCTTCCTGACCGAAAACGGGATGTCAGCTCTGGCTGGTGAGGCCCGAGCTGCTGAGCAGGGAGAAGAGACCCCTAGAAAGGCTCTGGAGTGCAGGTGAGAGCTGTGAATGATAGAGAACATGATGTCCGGCCAAGGGGAACCGAGGATGGGGGGTAGGTCCAGAGGAACCAATTTGGGCCCAGAGCCTGCTGGACTATGTTAAATAGGTGGCCCCATAGTTGAGCTCAACAAGACGATAGAAGGGGAGACTTCCTACTTCCTGAAAGCCATTGCATAGCCTGCCCCTCTCTGCCCTGCCAGGTGTCTATCGCCGCTTGTTGCCACTGGACCTCTGCACTCTAGTGGGCCCAGACCCCTGTTCAGGTCCCTAGGGACGTCTGGACGTCTGGGGGAGGACAGAGGAAGCCAAACTATGGAAATTAGGAGGCATCTTCTGTTTGTTACGATTCTCGATTACCATAGGGGCCCAAGCTCCCCCCCCAGGCTGCCGCTACCCTTGGTAGGCACTGATGCAAGGCGTCAACCATGGCAGGGGGCCAGTAGTGGAGGCAGAACATACACCAGGCCACCGCATAACCGCCCATGGGCCGAGCCACAAGGCGAGCCGAGTGCTGGGTAGTGGGGAGGTGAGCTGAGCAGAAATCACCAGCCCGGTTAGGCACCATGGAGCTCAGAGGACCAATGCTGGCGGCCACTGTAGGCAGCCTAAGGAATGTGGCAGGGCCGGATCAATGGTGAACTAACCCTTGTATATATTTAGTTATGTATTTGTTTAATTATATTTCAGTGCCGTCCGACCCACTAGGGACTCAGGGCGGTCCACAATTATGTAGATAATGGGCACCGGACTTGATACTGTAGCGACCCCGTGCCCTTTACTGTTTCCACCAAGAGGGAAGGGCTGGGACTATCTCTGCGTCAGAGGTAGCCCCTACGAACAGTAGATCTCTGGGAGAGGAGTCCTCCAAAGGTCGAGAGAATGGAAGCTATAGCGTAGCTGTATATTTATTAATCATTTATTTATCATGTGCCGTTTGACTCGAATGGAGTGGAAGACCCTGTGGAGATGGGAGGACATAGATAGCCACCCTTCAGCCACTGACAAGTCAAGTTCCAACTCCCCTCCTTCTAGTACGGGGTGGGAATCCTGTGATTGCTGACATAAGCCTTGTAATGAGTGTCAGGGTAGTCAGCCAATAACCCTAGGGGAAGGGCTTTCCATGTAGTCATGAGGTGACCAATTGTCCTCCTTTAGGTGTTTGAATGTTTTTATTATACCTATATCATACTATACCAATTTACCAAAAAACTGTGCTTTTTGTCTGGAGGTCAGCTGCTGAAAAAGGTGATATTTTCAAGTACTGAAAAGGAATATGGATAGGTATTTCTAAGTTAATATTTTTAACTTGGTTTTGACCATGATAAAACATCTTGTTATTGCCAGATATGAATGTCTGAACATGTCATAATATTCGCCTGGATTAGATGTACAGACAGAGAAGTTTGTCAATTTTATTCAAATAACAGTATCCATATTTACTTAAGGTCTCTGCCCACAGGGTAGGCCCCAGAAACCTTGGGTAAATAGCAGGCCTAAGCTATTTAAATAACAGTATCCCTAATTATTTAAGGCCTCTGCCAGGGAGGTAGGCCTCAAAAAGCCTGGGTAAATAACAGGCCTAAACTATTTGAGTAACAGTATCCATAGTTACTTAAGGCCTCTGCCAACAAGGTAAGTCTCAGGGATACCTGGGTTATTAGTAGGCCCCACACCATATGAATAAACAGTGGTTATATGTAGTTAAGGCCTCTGCCAACAAGGTAGGCCTCAGAGATACCTGGGTTATTAGTAGGCCCCACACCATATGAATAAACAGTGGTTATATGTAGTTAAGGTCTCTGCCAACAAGGAGGGCCTCCAAAAACCTGGCGATTTAGTAGGCAGACAGTTATGATGGCCGATGCCCTTAATTGAGGCCAGTAAGTTGGCTGCCACCCCTAGTAGGCCTTAAAACTAAATAAATAAATAATAATGGCCACCGGAAGGAAAGGGCAATCCAAAATGGCTGCCTCCCTCAATGTGGCTTCAAAAATGGATTCTGCCCATTCTTGGTATGTGGCCATGTCCTTCATGTCTTCAAGATGGCCCCTGCCCTTCTGAGAGCAATCAAAATGACCGCCGACCTCTTAACAGGTTTCAAGATGGCCACCGGTACTTTTAAATGCTGTCTGCCCACTTACCAGGCTGTCCCGATGGTAGTTGGAAAACGCGGGAAGCTGCGGTCAAGCCGAATAATAATTCAGCCGGCCCAGGCACTTGTCCCAGGCGCGAATGTGGTCCTGGCACTAAGGGAGGGCCGAATCTGGTCATTATCCCTTTCAGAGCCCCCCGTACAAGTGAAAAACAGCGGCAGCGGGCCGAACTCTTGCTAGCAGTCAGCTGGGAGTCGGAACGATGCCATCGGCTCAGCGGGCGGGGATTAGGCTCCTGCGCTTATTTTGAACCAGTAGCCAGTCGGTGGAGCAATGCAGGGCAAACACTTGGGCAGCAGGGCAAAAAAAGCTGAAATTGGAACAAAGGGCAGCAGGGCAAAAAACCCGGAATTGGAACAAAGGGCAGCAGGGCGGCGTCAACGGTAGCTGGACAATCAGGCGGTTGAGCCAGATTTATTGATTCTGAGGCGATGGCCATAAAAGGGCCTGTGCGACAAGCAATCTCGACCGGGCTGCGGAAGCTATCTCTCTTGCTCCGCTCGTCACCCCATGATCCACAAGGCAATGCTTGGGTCGTAATTGCTGCCCCCCGCTAGCGATGCCAATCAACATCTATTGTCAAAAAAACCCCAACCCAAACAAATGCTCGGTTTTTGGATTTTCTGCCTCCCCCCGGTAGCAGCCAAACCGGCCGGCAACTTGCTCACCTGGTGCTATTTCCACGTGGAATTGAGCTGGGAGAGTCTCTGCCGGTGAGCTCTTTGCTGCCTGGCTGCTTGCCAGCGATTTTGCTCTCTGTCAGCTTTTCTCTCCGTTCCCCACGTGGCTGGGGAGCTGCCGGTAAGGATTGCTTGTTCATCCTGCTTCTGGGTGGCAACTCCTCTTGCTAGCTTCTGCTGCTTCTCGGAGGCTCGTTTCCCTCGGGAGAGTCTCTGCCGGCTTCCATAGCTCCGATCTCCATCTGGCCGGTTGCGCGTGGTTCCTTTGATCCCCGCTCGTCAGCTGTTTGTCGGCTCGGAATTCAGCGGCTTTTCGGCACGCAGACAGATCGGCAGCATCAGGGGATTCCCCTTCTTCTTCTCCCACAGATGCTTCTCTTGTAAGTCATAGTGGGAGGTACAGGCAGATCGTGGGACACAGGTCCCTGCCAAAGACCGGGCTAGATCGGAAATGCAGTTTCCCCTTCCCTGCGCAGACGGAATTTATTGATTGAAAGTAAAATTACCGGTTCTTCGGCTGGGGGAACGAGGAGCAGCCGGGCTGACGCCCAAGCTACCTTCAACCCAGGTGCGATGGTAGCTGCACATGGGGATCTCAAACAGGATCCTGCTCTCAATTCAAATCGATTATCCAGCAGCTCGAATTACCTTTCCTCACCGGCAAATTGACGATATGTGCCATTAGGAGTGTCCTCGGCTCTCGGAGCACAGGCTCCAGCCGGAAGGGGGGAAGGGGAGACTGCTAAAAATACCCTGCTCCCACAAGTCAACAGTTTACTGTACTATGTTACAGTTAACTGGATTGTTTCCCTCTCCCTCACACAGCCAGGATACGGGTATTCAAGTGGGGCCTTTGGCTGGAGGAGCGAGCAGCAGCTGGGCTGACGCCCGGGACTGCCTTCGACCCAATTGATTGGGGAGCTCGATGAGGGGAAAACAAGGCACACTCATTGATGAAATTTACCGGTAGAATTGTTGCTGGAGAGGTCTTCTAGGAGATTAGCACGTGTCCTTGGCTCAGGACTGAGTTAAAAGAGGGGGAATTGAAGCATGGAGCTAGTTATACTCTTTTCAGACTCAGTCCTGATTGGCTAATGGTGAGTTTTTCCCATCCTTGGAGGCTAGCTCCACCCACTATGGAGAATAAGCATATTTCTAATTTTCCATGGTTATAGAATCTGGAAATGTAATTAAAATTTGAGAAGATGATAAAAAACTAAAAAGAGGCCTTTTTACAATTAATTGAGGATAAAGATTTGATGCTCACTGGGCGTGGTGTGTATGAAGATACAATGTCCATTGACCTAGTACTTTTGATTGATAATTTTCTTTATATTTAGACATTGCAACCTAGTTGCACCTGTTTTGCAAAGGTTACATATCAATTAAAATATTTCTTCATGTTAATTAATGTCATTGTCTTTAGTAAAATACTGGAAAAATGACACAATACAGTTATAACTGATTTGGGAAAACAGGTGTATTCAAAAGTAGAATCAATCTTATTGGCAAGTTTATAGAAGATTGGAAAAATGCCTTATAATACTTTTATATATCAAACACCACTATTTTAGTTTATTCAGTGTAAAATAAATTTTAAATAATTAATACAACATTTAATCTCAGTAAAACACTAATTTTAAATCAACATAATATCAACATAAATTGAAATTTTGCTTTTGAAACTTTTCACAATATTTCTATGTAATATGAAGAAAGTGCTTATGATGCCAATCAGGATTTCCTATATATAGGAAATTGTATTTCTAATTAAATCCATGGTATTTTCTACTGCTCTTGCTTTGGACTTAATTTCTACAGAACTGTTATGAAATCAAGACATTTTTATTAATGCAAAGTTTGATGGACTTTTTATAATTTCTCTTCATAGAGATCTTTAAAACTATTTCAATAAGTTTGTTCAGACTGAAGTCATATCGTATCATGCAGTATTGGTAAATGAAAGTATTATGATTATAATTCCCACTAAGTTTTGCCACAAATTAGTTCAATTGAATTATCCTTCTCCTCCCTCTCCCTGTCCCCCTCCCCCCTTTCTCCTTCCCTTACCTCTTCCTTCCTCTCCCACTCCTCCCCCCCAACCTTGCAGTCCTTGCTTATTTTTCCATTAGTCACCTCGCTCTCATAGTGAAACTTCAGTGCATGAGAAAAAGAGTGCTTTTATCTATCAACTGATTTATTGCAGGGCCTGATACTGATTAACACCAGAAAAATGTTGAGTAACCCAAAATCACCTAGATGGCTTCCATGCCTAAAAGAGGATTAGAACCGATGTCTCCTTATTCCTAATCCAGCATCTTAACAACTATATCATGCCAGCTGCCAAATGAATTTAATTTATGATTTGCATAATTTAAAAATAGAACTTTTTTACATTTACTACATTTTCAACATTTTAATGAAGTTGCAAAATTACTTAGAAGTAATTTGCATTCTGGGCCAGAATTAATTTACTTTCTTTTAAGATCATTGGTTTTGCCAGCTTTCAGTTCAACTGTTTGAACTGAAAGCTGGCAAAGTTCACAGAATTTCTTTATAAACAAAACTGTTCTTGTCTTTAAATATCTTTAAATCACAAAGTGTAAATTACATTATTTTACCTACAGTACTGCAGTGCAACTATATTGATAGAAAGTTTTTTTTTCATTCTGATGTACATCTAATGTCTGTCTTAAAAACATTACAGTTTCAACAGTCATGTGATGAGGAAGATAGAAGTGATAGTCATAATACCGAAGAACAAATAGGACAAGAACAAAAAGAGAAACAGCAACAAAAACAATTTAATATTGCTCACGTTCTTAAAGAGGGAAAGAGCAATAAATATTTTGAGAATGGAGAAAATAATCATATAGCTGTAGAAACCATAGAGGTAAATGCTATGTTCATTTTTAGAATTACGTTTTTGGAAAATGAAATGCTATCTGTCTCATTACCCAATTAATGTTAGTTACATTGTTGAATTGCCAATCTTCCCCACCTTTCTGAGGGGGGGGGGGGAGAAATGAAGCTCTTATCTCTTTTTAAAAATTCTTTAAATGGCAAAATTCTATTTTGCAGTGTCTGACCAATGTGAAAGTTTGATGTGGAGATAAGAAGCTTTTATTCATAAACTTAGCAATAAAATGTCTGTCTTCATATCAAAGGATCAAAAAATGTCTGACGAGGAAGCAACTTGTACTAGCAGTGATGACAACAGTGAAAAAGTCCATGATGAAAACAAAGATTGTGAAAAAGAAGAGAAAGAACCAGATGCAGCAGAATATTATAAAGATCAAGCTCTAGATCAGGAGGAACAAAGCAGTCTATTATGTGAAAATGAAGAAAAGAATCTTACAAATACGGAAACAACAGAGGTAAATATTTTGTTCATTTTCAGTACTGAATTTCTTTGGAATTATAACAGCTACTTTTTGGCAGAATAATATAGACGGCAGTGTAAGATATTTTTATCCTTTTACTGCATGAGAAGATTCATGATACAAAAGCTGTAATTTGTCTTTAAACAAAATTGCTAATACTTATTTCTGAATCTTCTCACTGTAATTATTTACTTAGTTGCCTATATTTAAACTTCTATAAATTTCATCATGAATCTAATTCTTAAGGATTTCTTATCTACTTCTTATTGGTTTCTATGAACTCCCTTTTCTTTTCCCCCATTTATAGATAGGCTTGAATTTCCAACATTGTTGGAAACATGATGTCTACAGTTTGACCTCACCCCATTCCTAAAAAGTCTGTAAGGGGCATGCATAAGCGCACCATTGTCTCTACCATCTCTGTCTTACTGTCCTATTGTCCTAATTTACCTGTACCTACTTTGTTTATGTTTATACCAATACCTGCTATCTTGTACATGTTTTTGAAAAATTAAATAAATAAATAAATAAATAAATAAATAAATAAATAAATAAGGTTAGTTATCCCCACTTTTGACTGCTTGATTGTGGATTGTGGAGACACTCTTCAGTCTGAGTTCTAGCCACCCTTTAGCCAATGTTTAGCCTAGATTTTACAGCATATGGTTTTCAATAAATTTAGCATAAACATCTATGAAAACAAAAACATAATTATTGTGATAATATTAAAAGTGGTAATGGTGTAGTGTAAAATGCTATAACTGGAAAAATGCTAAAATACATATTTGACTTCCTCGTAGAATACTGTGCAACTTGCTCAATGTATGAAAATTATATCTTTGTCTGGAGATTGAAAGAATGCTGTTATTATTTCCATTTTCAAAGGGATAGGTAGCTAAAGTGAATGCAAAGACTACCCAAGAAGTAGTTTGTTAATTATGCCTGTGCAGCTTCCTGCATGAAAGATACAAAAGATGATAATTGGCAAAATTAGCACGTGCAATGCAGCTTTAAACTGAGCAGGGAGTAGTGTGATGGATGTACTTATGTATAGTAAAAAAATAAGTTTACAAATTCTTGGAGGTGTTTTGCTTGTTTTTTTCTTTTAGAAAGATAAACCTATTCCAGATAACAGCCCAGTTAAACAAGGTAAGATACAATTCACTTTTCTGTCTTTAATTTTCATTCTTTCATTTTTCTAGAAATATTGATTAGTTCTGTTCAAAGGATAACAATTCTTCAAGCATTCTGCTCAAAATGTTTGTTTCTAGAAGTATTCATAGCTCTTTCCAGGTTTATAATGGTTATATCAGCCTCTTCTGCGAAGGCTTCTACTGTTCCAATTTCATAACAAAGCTTTCACAATTTTCTGATATAGTCACAGCAGTTGCATTCAGATGAGAAAGTTTGATCCTTTTTTGTAGGTATTCGCTGTCACCTGTTGCTTCTAAGTTTTTAAGCAAATATTTGACATACCCACTCGATATAAAACCCATATAAAACTCCTTAGTCATAAGCATTTGATGTTCAAGCGAAAAGCAAATCAAATTTAGTAGACTAAAAATCGATATAATAAAATAAAAATTCTTGAGGTTTGGATTTACAATGCGTGCTTTACTAAATACCTAATTAGCTAAATAGTTCACTTGAAAATTGTGACTAATTTATTGTATTATTTTTAGCATGTGAGAATGCTGAGATTCATAAAGTGAATAATTCTTTACAAACAACTACAGACAATCAAGACAGAACATCTGGAAGACTACTAGATAAGGCAAAAAGGGTAAAACTAAGATATGATCATTTACAACAATATAAAAAAAGAAAAAATTATTCCATATTTGACATACATATGCGGAGCTGCATAATGGCCTATGTGCCCCATTTCATTTGTATATTTCATATAATTTTATGTTTTTTGGGTTATGATCCAGATTTATATTAATTTCAGTAGATTTTTGCTAATTTATTTATGTATTAGAGTTGGAAGGGACCTTGTAGGCCATCTAGTCCAACCCCCCGCTTGAGCAGGAGTCCCTATACCATTTCGGACAAATGGCAGTCCAATCTCCCCTTGAAAGTCT
>JANHGD010002919.1:87746-99485 GCA_027560375.1 Imantodes cenchoa
AGTCAGCCTCTTGCCCCCAACAATCTGGGTCCTCATTTTACCCACCTTGGAAGGATGGAAGGCTGAGTCAACCTTGACTAGGTCAGGATCGAACTTCTGGCAATCGGCAGAATTAAACTACAATATTGCATTTAACCACTGGAACGGTGAGGTGGCCTAGAGTTGGAGCTCTCGCCTCACAATCAGAAGGCTGTGAGTTCGATCCTAGGCAGAGACGGATATTTCTCTCTCTAGACACAATGAGAATGTATGTGCTGAACAAAACTCCGCATTGGCGACCGAGGGGGGGGGGCATTTGGCCATTAAAACACTCTGTTAGCTCCATTCAGTTGCCCAGACTCCACCCCGCAAGTGATTATGGGGTCGTTAAATGAAGATGATATGATGAGGATTGCATTCTAACCACTGCACTTCCACAATTGCTTCCATTAGCCCTTTTGCCCCAAAAGCAAGCTTGCCAAAGTAACCAGGATTGCTAGTCACAAACTATGTTTGTGGTTATGGATGGTTTGAAGTATTGGGGCAGGAAAGGGGGGAATGGGATTTGGAACATTTTAGAGGGGAAACGGCCGTACATTTTTTCAGAAATAAGACATGAGCGTAAACACACCCTACTAAACGTTCAGATTTACGTTCTCTTTCAGGAGCTATGAGAGCAACGGATGTGAAACATGACTTCTGTAGCACCACCTAGTTTGTTGCAGCTGGCATTCCTGAACAATGAATCCGGAAGGGATGAAATTTATGCTTCTCAACCCTGGATCCAGTAGATTTTGATCACGGTGTAAATTAGCATGACCAGAGGGAGAAAATCATATTTTTGGATCTCTCCTTTCTACAGATGGCACGTGGAGTATGTTTGTTCCACGTGATTTTCTAGATAGTGCCGGCTTTGTTGGCTCTTGACCAAAAAAACCACAAGATTTATTTAGGTGCCTGACTGGGTTATCATGTTCCTCACTGGATGAAAAGAACATTGTGTTCTCTGCTAATTAAATCTCGCTTGGAGCCTCTGCCATACCCTTCCAAGGTGAGGATGGTAAGTATCTGTAAAAGTGAAGCAATGGTTAGATTTGCTTCTGGGAAGACGGAGGGCAATCAATTTGTTGTCTGCGGTGATAGATAAAGCTGTGATTTCCCCCAGTAGCAATACATGTATATACCGCTTCATATGCTCTCCAGCCCTCTCTAAGCGGTTTGCAGAGTCAGCATATCTCCCCCAACAATCTGCATCCTCCTTTTACTGACCTCAGAAGGATGGAAGGCTGAGTCAACCTTGAGCCGGTCAGGATCGAACTCTTGACAATGAACAGTGTATTAGCCTGCAGTACCGCATTCTAGCCACTGTGCTACCATGGGGCTTTGCGTGCATTACACGTTAAGCTTTGTTTAGAGTTTCCTGCAACTGCATTGCCGTCCTTACATGCATTGCAAGATGGTTGCAGAAGGGCCAGTGTGTATACCCGAATCTCAACTGGATGTTGTGCGGAGATGTTCCAACTTCCTTTTCTGTGCATTGCTGTTTCAGCGCCCCCTAGTGAGGAGATGCTCCAACTTCCTTTTCTGTGCATTGCTGTTTCAGCGCCCCCTAGTGAGGAGATGCTCCAACTTCTTGTTCTGTGTGTTGCTGTTAATCGCCCCCTAGCGAGAACGTTACACATTCAAAGATGTATAAATGCAACGGCTATACAATACATACCTAATGTTCCCTGATGTGCATTGATGGAGAAGTCTAAACCACTTTTTATTCAGACACCAAACACCCACTGAGATAAGATAACCTTTATTGTCCCTTTAGTCACTGAACACATTGGCACACATAAAAAATGAAATTCTGATGCCCGTTCAAAAGAAAATAAATGTATAGACCTACACCTAACACGTACATACATATACAATCTGTCTATATGCACACACACGAATATATACATGCACATAAATCAGTCCATTTTTAATACATGTGTGTGTGAGCCTTAAGACCCAGATGCTGCTTGAAGTAAACCAGCATATGATCTGTTTGCACATCTCTAATGTGAGCTCTTTCCAAAATCACCTCACCTGTGTTCAAATTTTGGAATTGACCAAGAACTGGTTGTGTATCGGTCACGTTCGGCGTCACCAAACTGAATGCCGAGAGCCTGGATTTCTAATGAGTTCCCCTTAATTGCAGCATGTTTTAATCCGTGCAACTTTACCAGTTTTTGTCACCGGCAACATTTAATTTACCTGGCTTTATTATTATTATTATTACAAATAAGTCTACAAGGAATACTATTTCCACAACAACAACAACCCTGTGAGGTAAGTTGGGCCGAGAGAGAGGGACGGCCTGAAGGTCAATGGATTTTGTTTATCAGAAGTCTGCTGAGAAGCTTGCAGGTGCTGATCATGTGGCCCCAGGATGCTCGCTACCAAGTGCAAAATTGCGATCACGTGGCCATGGGGATGGTGTCATAAATGCGAGAACCAGCCCTGAAGCACTTTTTTTCTCATCACTGTCATGAAATGGTCGCTAAAATACCGTAAGAGTGGTTTGCTTCTGTGAAGAAGGAGGACAATCAGTTTGTTGTCTGCAGTGATCGATAAATCCCCCCCCAGTAGCAATAGCACTTAGACTTATATACTGCTTCATACTGCTTTCCAGCCCTCTCTAAGCGGTTTACAGAGTTAGCCTATGGCCCCCAACAATCTGGGTCCTCATTTTACCCACCTCGGAACGATGGAATACGCAAGTCAACCTTGAGCCACTCAGGATTGAACTGCTGACAGCAGAATCAGCCTGCAATATTAACCGCTGTGCCATCATGGCTCTTGTATTTATATTGTAATGTGGAAATGTATACAAAAGTGCATTTGTGCTACACCATAATATGAATGGGAAGCTTATGCCAGGCTTGTGGAACCTGGTTTGTTTTTCCCACTAGATCAGTGTGAGCCAGGTTCAGAGAACATAGGCACACTTCGGTGCCCCTCTAATGAAGGGGCTTGCATTTGAAGTTCATTGGCCCAATTTGCCAAATCATTTCCCACCTGCTTACCTTTGCTGCTCAATCTGATATTCAGGCTACAAATAATTAAACACGCCCTTCACCAAAGGCTATAAAGTCCCATTTAATGAAAGTACCTTTGACCACAACTATGATAATGGCCAACGGTGGCTAATGTCAAGAAAACAAGGTTAACCTTTGGATGGGAGACCATCAAAAAATCTGAGCTGGCTTGGGGAAGATGTAGCTAAGGAAACACTTTGGAAGTATCCGTGAAGCCACCCGGTGTTAGTTTTGAAGGCTTAACGCGATCAAGTTGATTATTTGTTCCATGTTAATCAGTGGAACAACTTGCCTCCAGAAGCTGTGAATGCTCCAACACTGGAAGTTTTTAAGAAGAGATTGAGCAACCATTTGTCTGAAGGGTAAGGTTTCCTGCCTGAGCAGCGGGTTAGACTAGAAGACCTTCAAGGTCCCTTCCAACTCCGAAGTTTCTTTAGGATTAGTAATGCTACTGAACCAATAAGTGTCAGTTTGGAAGATAGGAAGCGCTCTGGGTGTGTTGCTTGTAGAGAAACTGCAGATGTAAAGAGTTGAGATCATAACAAACCCAACAATTGTTGGTGTTTACGTGCTGATTGCTGGCTGACTTATGTCAGTTTCTCTGCTAGCCGGTGTTCCTTGGTTGCCATTTCTACAGAAACCCCAGCAATGGATCATTTCTCTGCTGCCCGGTGTTTGAAGAACAGCCAGAAATTTTGTCTTGAACCTTTTGAATACATCTGTATGATTTGGGATCACGTTACTGGTTTGTCTCTCAGTTTATGCAGGCCGTTTTCTCCTGCAAATGTAAGTGGAGGTAAGTTTTATGCTCATTGAAGATTATTATGGAGGGGGAACAAGGGGTCTGATGAAGGAAATAGAAGGGAGAGAGAAGAAATAACACAGCCACTTCTGTGTTGATTCAAAATGCCATATTTTCACTTCATTATTTGTGCAGAAAGTTACTTGAAAGGGGGGGGGGGAAATGCTCAAATCTTCATTTCTCCCAACAGGTTCGGTGACAGCAGTAGTGCAAATCCTGGGCTTTTCGGTCCAAAAAAATCACACCAGTAAAACACTCCCACCCAAATAACAACTTTTCCTTCCGGTGCACATAGTTGCACAAGACAAGCAACAAAAGATAACGAGTGTCTTTCAAAGCTTTCCCTGGTGCAAAATGTGGAGCATGCGACAATTGGATTTTTCCCGATCGGAAAAGAACGAGTCAGCTCTCTCTGTCTGGTTTGGGTGTGTGTGTGTAGAAATGTTCTAAAAACGCCCAATTAAATACCAGAAAACATGACAGCCAGCCGAGACGCAACTGCAGCAGGGCGGTTGTGAAATCGCAAGGCCCGGTGAGCTGATGACGGGAAGCGGACGTCAGCCGCAAACAACCCAGAGAACATCAGCCATGCAATCAGTTTCCGAGCAGGCGAAATTTAAACTGGTCTGGCGTGTTTCATCGCTGACAGGGTTCATGTAGGAAATGGCCCTAGATTCTAGGTTTCCATCTCTGGAGTGGCGGCTGCACCTGGGTGAGGTGAACAGAGGAGCAGCGGCTGTGCAGATGTGGCTGTAAACATTGCAAGCCTGAAATGTTTTGGATGCAATGTTACAATTCACACACACAGAGATCCTTTAAAATGCCAGGAAAGAACACCACACAGAGGCCTCCACTCAACCTAAATGGTTTCAGAGCCTAGCTGAACAGGAATCTTGCAGCATCAGCTGCAGTGGTGGGTTGCTACCGGTTCTCCCGAACCTGTGGTGGAAATTTGCCCCCGCTTGCCGAACTGGCAGTGATGGCCGGCTGGCCACACCCCCGAACTGGTCCTTCCGGTCGCCGCTCCTTACAAGCGACTGGCAAAGATCCCTCTGCGCATGCACAAAGGCTTCTGCACATGCGTACAGGGTCATTTCTCTGATGTGACATAGTGCAAAATGCACACTTCCGACGCGATGCGAACCAGTAGGGAAAGTAAGTGGAACCCACAACTGCTCAGTGGACAATACAGAATTTTGACCTGATCTTCCAAGGAAGGCAAGAATTGGGGACTCTTAAACCAAGCGGGCGGTATTATCCTTGCAACAACCTCACATGGGTTGTTAGTGGCAATCCCGGTCTTGCAAATGGTGACCTGTGTTTAGAGCAGTTCCCCGTTAGGTAAATCTACAACCATGTGAGACCAGCTACTAGGAGGTGGGTTGTTTTGTTTTTTTGTTTTGCAGGTACCCTCCATCCTATTGGCAATTCATAACTGCAGGATTATTACCTGCTGCTAGCACAGCCCAGGCATCACAAAGAGGAATGTGGCATTAGTTGAATCTGAATAACCAAGAGTTGGAAAGGACCTTGAAGGCAGTGGTGGGTTGGTTGGTTTATTTATTTACTTGTGAAGCTTATATGCCGCCTAAAGTGCAAGCACACTCTAAGCGGTTTGCACCATTAAGCAATGTATATATTTACATTGCCCCCAACAATCTGGGTCCTCATTTTACCTACCTCGGAAAAATGGAAGGCTGAGTCAACTCTGAGCCGGTGAGATTTGAACAGCTGAACTGCTGACCACAATCAGCTAAAGTAGCTTGCAGTACTGCACTCTAACCACTGCGCCACCTCGGCTCTGTTGTTCTATGTTTTTGCAAAGCAGTGTCAAGAAGAGTTTCATGTCAACCTTCCTTGAAGGTTTGTCTACTAGAATAACTTGCCAAAGAAACGGGAAACCATATTTGGGGAGGAGTTTTCAGATGAACGGACCTCAGGGGGTATCCATAGGGTATCAGACACACATAGAACATAAAACATAGAATAATTGGATTGGAAGGGACTTTGGTGGTCAACCTCATTGTCAGGCAGCCATCTTGACTTCCTTTTTCTTTCTTTCTTTCTTTTTTTTACTATGTCCTATGGACAACTCTTGACCGCGAATCGCTTCTCTCTTGCCCAATGTTTGCTATAAGGAGACGGATAGACGATGGTTGATGATGGGATGTGGTTGAAGCCTCAACCTCAAGAAGGGACTTCAACTTAAGTCATTTGCTATTTTTACTTCGGAGAAATATTCCAGTTATGGCTCATTCTTTGTATTGGTCCACCTCCTGGTCTTTCCCTTTCACAAGTCACTCGGTTTTCATTTTTTAATTTATTATTCCATGTCCCAGCTGCCCCCATCACCTAACCTTCTTCCGGTTTGCTGTCCCAGCAGACAAGCATAACTCTAGTAAATTTTGCCCATTATTTTTATTCTTAATACCAAAAAAAAAAAAAAAACTGAGAGGGGGACAACCCCCCACTGGTCACGTTGCCCACTCAAGTTGTGCCAGCGTGGCAAACCCCTTCTTCCACTTCCTTTGAGGCCGTGGCCTTGAATTCTTCAAAGGAATGCCATGTTGCTATAACTCTCTCAATCATCACCCCTCCCATTCGCATCCAGCCTTCTATTGCTAGTGTGGCAAGCCGGCAAGCATGGCTTGACATCATGTTTCCTTGGCTGCTGGTCTGCCCGCTCTCCTTCTTGGGCCACCCTGTTCGTCTTGAACGTTGAGGTTTTCCAGGGCTTCCATCATCATATGGTTGATGCACCGCTTCAGCCGATCATCCGCCAGTGGGTCCTCGATCAGCTCTTCCTGATCAGAAAGGGCCTCCAGCTCCATTTTCCACTCAGACTTACGGCTGCCATGGGTAAGAGTCATCCCCTTGGCACTTCCATTCCAGCTGTCTCTCTTTCCTACACTGATCGACCATCGGGGCTTCATGAAGCTTTCGAGGACAGTTTCAGTGTCCTTGATGGGACCTATGGCGCTGGTGTCTGGCTGGGTATTTGTCAAGGTTTCTCCCCAGCACTCGGCTTCCCCTTGCTCACTGCTTCATTCGGACATTGTTGCAGGATCCCCTTGGTAGAGTGGAAATTGGAGGGGGGGAGGGTTGATCACTATTGCAGAGCCTATTTTATGTAAGGACCAGCCTCTCTGCCCTTTCAAGAAAGTATAGACTCTGGCAAACTTTGTATTACAAAATGAACTTTTTATTGAAAAGAATGAAAGCAAGTCAAAATTCAAAGCAGCTTCTGAGATCCCTCAGGCATACAATCCAGGATAAAGGTAGTTAGTAACCCCTCTTGCTGTCCAATATGGATTCCCACCATTCCACAGGTCTGAAGATTTTATTGTACCGGCCTTTCTGAGAAACAGATAAGAACTTCTCAGGACCATCTTGCAACCCCCATGTCCCGTCCCCCCCTCATTTCCTAAGAGGTGAGAATTCTCCAGGCATTGCTGGCACCAGGCAACGGTTATAAATCAGGTTAAAGTTTATACAAAGTGGACCAAACAAGAAATAGGATACTTAGGATACATAGGAAAGGGAACTAAATGTGACAAATCCATATCCCCCCTCCCCCATCTTTCTTCCACAAAGAATGGCAGATACAGAGATCTGACAGGACAGAATAATTTAACAATCGAAAGAGCTACAAGAGTTAGTTTGAAAGCAAAGTAAGCTCTTACGACATAATTCTATGTATGTTAGCAAAATACTTTGCACTCTATTTGAACGTTGTAAACAAAACATCTGTTACCAATTATAATGTGGTTGCATAACAGTTTGTTACAATAATTCATTGGGAATTTTAGTCATTTATCCTACTTCTGCTGGCTTTAGTTGTAGTTAACTGGCTAAAATCTGAAATATAGTGCATGTTTATTTGGAAATAAATCCTTGGAATTCAGTGGAATGTTCTTTTAGAATATATGATCCAAATTACAGGTATAATATATTCTTAATTTATTCTAGTTCAAAGTAGTATGGATAAAGTCTTCAGGCTCCTTTTAAAACTATTTTATATAGTATTTCTTTATATTATTCATTTGTTTCAGGGTTGTTTATTATTATTATATGCTTTGTTGTTTTCTTTTTGTGTTTTAGTTTTCTTTTTTAAAAAGAAGGTCTGTGAAGCAGAAAAACATGCATAGTTGTGTTGAAAGCAAACTGGAAAACTTACCTCAAAGTGAACAGGATACAGGAAATCAAGCCAGTGTATCTGCTGAAACGAGTAAAGAGGAAAACCAGAACCATAACGGGAAAAATCAAAGGGGATCACCATCAATATATCAGAACAGAAAGTCCTCCTCTACATGTATAATTCTTTAGTAATGAAAGTATAAAGCTTGTATATATGTGAGGTCTTACAAGCAGATATTGCAGTTTATACATGGAAACAATAATGGCATCTATATAATTATCACAGTTTTTTCATAAAATTTAGCATTTGGGAACTGATCTAGATTAACTTAGACCAACCTTCCAATATTTATTTGCATTCATAATTTTACTATTGCAGCAAAATAGGAAATACAGTCTTATTGATTTATTGTGGCCTTAACTTTCAATGATTTTAATAAAATATATTTTTGTACATCAGAAATTGGAATAAGGACTGTGACTTTTTTTCCTAAGAAAGTACAACTATTTTGGTTAGAAATAGCAGAGGAATAACGAATTAAAGTGTTTATTCTTTGTAGTCTTACCTTTAGAAGGAAACGTTTGCAATCAATAAAACCTTAAGATAATTTAGCATATTCTTACCGGTACTAAAATACTGGATATTAAATTAATGTGTAAGTAATGGTTTCTATGATTCAGTGAAAGTATTTTAACTCTTGGTACCACATTAACATGATAGAGCTCTGTTCCCTCATGAATTACTGTACAATAACACTGGTCTGTAATCTGGAAATTTAAAACAGAATACATGCCTTTCAAGGCAATAGTAAAAAGCACAGGATTCCCTTATTGTACAGTCTTGTATACAATCTGTTTTGGAACTTTTTCCATTCAAATCCATTGCACTGCACAGTCCTAATTTGTATAAGCTAGGCTTATAAATATCCCAGCAAGAGTGTTTTTACATATGGGGGTAATTTCTCAAGATGCTGATTCATTTTCTGCTTGATGGCTTCATCTGTTCAAGGCATAGAGAAACTGTCAAACAAGGATTTTGTGCAAGATGAAACCAGAAACGCTGCCTTCTTCAATTGCCTGTCTGGTGAATGAATGATGACTGGGTTCCAAGGGATAGGACAACCCTCTTCTTTACATCAACCAGCCTGCAAAGGCAAATGAATTGGATCTGTCTGTGGAGATTCTCAGTCATCCAGATCTTAATTGTCTCAAAGGTGATTTTCCAAAGGCAACTGGACTTTTTTTCCTTGAGAAAGAAGAAAAGCTTCTCATCCAAGAAGCTTTGTCAGTTCTGGCAGGAGGATGGGAGTGATGGAAGTAAAATAGCCTTCCCTTCCCCTCAATCCTGCAAAACTAATCCTTTCATTGCCCACACCATCCTGGCAGAATTGGTGAAGCTTCTTGGATGAGAAATGAAATGACTTTTTCTTCAAGGAAAAAACAGTCCAGTCACCTTTTGAAAAAGCACCTGTGAGAGAACTGGATCTGGTTTTTCTCCCCTGGCTTATCTAATCAGTGCCCAATGGCCACTTAGATACTCTGGAGGTTAGAAGTATGCTTCCAGTGTAGTTCCCCAGTAAAGGTGCCAGAGAGAAGCACTTTATAACGTTCTTCTTGTGAACATTGTAGATGGTGCTGTTCTTTATAGCCACAGCTCTGGAATGTGCACCTTACTGGAACGACAATAGAGAGGAATTTAAAAATAAACATTCTGCAATGGTCCCAAGCCTGTCAAAGCAGACAGAGCTGGGGTTTGCAATCTCTCTCTTGTCTGCCCAGGCTGTAACCGCGGAAGGTTGGACGAGTTGTCGCGGGAGGAGCCCCGAGGCAGACTGCTCGGGCTGCTTTCGGTCGGGACAGAAGGCGCTCCAGTTTTCTACCAACTTCATGGAGGTCTCCAGCTTTTTCCAACTATTTCCTCTACTACAGCCTCTCTTCGGGAATTAAAGAGTCAGCAAGAGAAAGGAGAAAAAAGTGTATTTGGAACTGCGTAGTGAAGATTTTATTAAACCTTTGTGTGAGATCAGAAAAAAACGCCGACAGTCAATGTGCGAGCAGGCGCTACCCCCTCTGGGAAAACGGGCTGGAAGCAAGTTGCGCGTACCCTCGGAAGGCACCTACGGTGTCTCTCCTCAATCTCCCTGCAACTCTATCCAGGGATATTGGGAGGGGGGACGAAAAGGGAGGATTCCAGTGCGCTTCGCCGTCAGGAAGAGGACGCAGGGGAGGAGTTTCCACACAGCGCCCCACGGCTTGCTTGGCGAAGGGCTCTTTCTCTCCCGCCTTTCACTCGGGCGAGCCTTGGAGCAGCGGGGACCCAACTTCTCTGCCGCCGAGGATCATGACTGGGACTTCGGTATGCTTGGCAGTTCTGCTGGCGGTGGGCTCGCGCTTCAGCCTCGCGTACCAAGGTAGGAGTGTGGCTGGGGACGGCAGGGGAGGGGAGGAGGCTCCCGTGGTCCGAAAAGGAGTTCGGACTGTGAAATAGCTACCGCGCTTCGACCGCGGCCACTTCTGGAATGTGGAAGCGCGTTTGGAATTGTGTGGCTTCTCGGGGGAAAATATGCACCCATCGTGGGATTGTCATACTCTCGCATTCGGAGCATCTGATATTTCCGGAGCGAAAGAAGGCATCGCTCGTGGAAGGCGCTTGGAAACGTTCTAAATCCCTGGAAGGCATTTCTATAAATACAAATGCTCCTGGTCAACTATCGAGCCAAATTGGCATTAGCGCAAACGCGAGCATTGCAAGCGCTGGCTCTTGTCAGTGATCAGTACTAATCAGATGCCAGCCCTAGTAAACCATATGCAAATACAGTTGGCCAACCAGGAGAATGTAATGCTGGCTCTTGTTCGATGAATGAGATATAGGTAGGTAGCTTTTCTCCAGCGGCATTCACATCTCTGTCTATAAGGGATACAGTGTTAAAATACATGCTCAACAATTACTCATGATTTATGTCTGTAACTCATCTTAAGTTTCTGCACTTAATCTTGAAAGCCATGAGGGTGTGTGTTCTCAGTGGAATATTGTTGCTGTACTATGAATACAGTAAAGTAACATCGTGTGGGAATCGTGTCTTACTAGACTGTGAACTTATTTATTTTATTTACTTATTTTGTCAAGTGTATATATGATTACAGACAAAGCATAATCATGATTGTGAATACATAAGATGTATAAGCATGGTTATGAGTACATGAGATGGTTACGAATACATGGGGACATTAGGACAGGGACGGTAGGCATGCTTATGCACTCCCCTTACAGATCTCTTAGGAATGGGGAGAGGTCAACGATAGACAGTCTAAGGTTAAAGTTTAGGGGTTTGGTGAAGAAACTACAGAGCCAGGTAAAGTGTTCCAGGCATCTTCCAGGGTTTGCCCAAATCTCATCTCAATCCTCTGTAATTTCCTTTTGCTTTTGCCTTCAGTCTTTCCCAACATCAGGCAATAATACAAACCTGTAGAGACTGCTATTTTATGGTATCTTTGCAGGGAGCAACTATATAGAGCAGGGGTCTCTAAGCTTGGCAACTTTAAGAGTTATGGGTGATCCTCCCCTTTATTGGGAAGATGTTTTGAGATGTCAATCCATCTGTTGGCCCCTTGTTTTGTGACAGTCATCAACTCTACCAAAAACAAAGCTGTCTTTAATCTGCCATTGTTTCCTCTACTCACAACAGAATACCTTATCCCACCAGACTTGAAATTTTGGGCTTAGACAGCCTAGAACTTCGTTGTCTTCGA
>JANHGD010002922.1:34331-45491 GCA_027560375.1 Imantodes cenchoa
CTCCCTCCCCAGATAATCCATCTATCATCGTCTATCGCATCCGGGAAGATGGAGACCACCCCCTCCCCATATCTGTCCATCTATCCCGGACCCTCCGCCTGTCCCCCCCCCTCATCTGGCATCTGGAGCCTGGCAGGAGGGGAAAAAAGGAGAAAGAGAAGAAGATGGCTGACTTGGCCATCAACCTCGTGGGTTCCTTTCAGCTGCTGTGCAACGTGGAAACCTGCTGCCGAGCACCTTCCTGGGAAAGAGAGAGAGGGAGAAAGCCTCCCCATCTCCTGGGGGGTGGGGGCGGATGGCGGGGGTCTCTTCTTTCTCTCTCTCTCTCCCCCCTCCCTTTCCCCCCATTTCTCCTTCCTTTTTGGCTCGGTCTGAGCTTTGTTTCCTCGCCTTTCCTGCCTGGCTCTGTTGCTTGGGCTTTCTCTGCTTGTCAAAAGCCACCAGCTTTTCACAAGCTTGCAAGATGGGAAGGTGGGGGCAAGCTCTACCCTGATGGGCATGGGAGGGGGAAGAAAAAAACAACCCCTCTCCTTCCTCTTTCGGAAGGGTGAATGGGGAATGGTGGAAAGCGTGGAGCCACATTAGGAACCACAGGGAAGAGCAGTGATGACTTGGCGGGATTGCTAACCCTTCCGAGAGAGAGCTGGATGCCGAAATGTTCTTGACGTAAAATGCAGGGAAGCCTGCGCCAGCCAGCCCGCCCGCCTCTCTGTGTCTCGTTGAAGGAAGCCTAATTAACTATTGCATTGCTCATCCCCTTAGAACATCTCTTCCCTTGGCCCTGCAGCCTTTCAAAGCCCAAAAGCTCTTTGATCTAGCTCAGGAACCTTTATATTTCTAACAATTGTTGTGTTTGATTTCTCTCTCTTTCCCCCCACCCCCACTCCCGGCTTGACGTGGTTCCTGCAACTCTTTGGCGTTTTGAAGAACTACCAGCTGAAGAAGGTAAGCCGGTATCTGAAGCCTTGCCTTGCTTGATTCTTTTTTTTTTCTTTTCTTTTTTCCACCTTCTGCTTGATGACTGAAGTCTGAATCTTTTTCTTGGCAGGAAAAACTTTACTTGAGCTGGTGATCGAACAGTTTGAAGATTTATTAGTTAGAATTTTGTTGCTGGCAGCATGTATATCTTTTGTAAGTATCTCCCTTGCTTTGCACAGACGGGTGGCTTTTATCTTCATTGATACATAGGGTTGCTGGATTACCAGTGAGAGTTAGAAAATGATATTTGGGGAGGAGACTGGGTATCCTTATTCTGTTTTGTCATTGGCTTGAAATAAACGCTTTGCCTTTACAGCCGAGTTCGGTAGCTTGCGCCTCAGAATCTTGAGCGGTTTCTTGTAACAATTACAATGTCAGGGGAATGATTGGATGAGAATGCACAGCAGTCAAAGCTAGGCATACTTGAATATTGTGAATAGACATGATTGTCTCTGCATTTGAAATAGGTTCTTGCTTTTTTAACCTTGGCCCCAGCCAGAAGGTGAATGGCTATAGGGTGGCTGATTTTTTTTTGTAGCGGTGGTTGATTGTTATGAAACTCACCGAGACTGCTGGAAGTCTTTTTTTGGATGCAATGCAAACTGTAAATAGAATTTGTATGGGGGGGAATATGCCAGTTGCCTTC
The DNA here is from genome assembly GCA_027560375.1 of Imantodes cenchoa. NCBI lineage: Eukaryota > Metazoa > Chordata > Lepidosauria > Squamata > Dipsadidae > Imantodes > Imantodes cenchoa. Next base: position 35,956 of record JANHGD010002922.1, read on the forward strand.
TCTTGCTGATAATAGCAAGGTGACAGTTGTTGCTCTTGACAGTGACAAGAATGATGACAGCAATGATGGCACCATTGTTGACCAAATTTGGTCACTGACCTTTGGGAATCCTCTGGTAAAGTAAACTCTTTGCTCCCTGGGCAGAATGGGGTAGGATGAGGGCTGTGAAATCGAGTCGGAATTTTAAAATAATGTGTAAAAGGATAGGGTCACGTTGCCAGGTGCCAAGTATGTGTTTAGAGAAGGGTGGGAGAAAAATGCATTGTAAGTGGGATACAACAGGATGACCCTTTGCAAAGTATTGGGTCTCCGTTCCTAGATTGTCCTTCAGAGTTTCGTTTAGACCAGCAGTGTGCAACCTTGGCAACTTTAAGACCTGTGGACTTCAACTCCCAGAATTCCCTAGCCAGCTGGCTAGGGAACTCTGGGAGTTGCAGTCCACAGGTCTTAAAGTTGCTAAAATTGGACACCCCTGCTTTAGATTGTTGCAGTGTTAAGTTCTCAGGATTCTCCTCTGGAGTAGATTTTGAGGGCACCTGGAAACTTTGTGGTAAGAGAAGCTTCAGATATCCAGATTGGCTTATAGCAGTTGTCTGTGAAATTCCTGTCTCCACTTCTGATTCAGTGGTTATTGATACATCTGTGTCTCTGTCTTTAAATTGGAGACCTTAAAAATGAAACTAAACGGTGCAATCTTGACTTAACTGGAGAGCAGAATCAGGAATAGGATTTAAAAACATACAAGTGGAAGAAGGATCCCCCCCCTTGAACCATCAGTGTATAGTTGGTGATTTTGAGCCAGTGTGAGTTTCCAGTTTCATGCCATTGACACACCCGACTTGGAGAGTAGGTTTTTATTTTGCACAGATTTTCTTCTGCAGCAACAAGTCATTTAGTCATTGTGTTTCATCTTTTTTTTTTTTGACTTTGGGGTGAATGAATGTATAATCCACAAGTAATTGCTGGTGCATGATGAGATCCAATTATGGTCGCCCTAGGTGTGCTAGGCTGCCCATTCACTTTCTATCATTTAAAATAATGATATATAAACTGTTGCGTCCTAGATTTGTCCCACGAGACTCAATTAAGGAGAGAAATCTACGTAGAATGCTGGTTTTGCAGCTAATCCATTAAAATAATTTTATTAGGTAGATTTTTTGCAGGAAAATTGTTGGTGCACCAAAAGCTTCAATGTTGCCTCCTCACACTAAAATTCTACATGCAACCATGAGATCGGGCAATTTATATTAAAAAAAACAAAAAACCTCTTGAAGATGATTTGCAATTCCCAGCCGAGAACACTGCTCTTGTTAGTTACTATGACATGAATTAGCCTGGAGAATAATTTCCAAAACATTTTCTGTATAGTAGTGACTATGTGGCCTGTTGTGCTATTTCTGAGTTTAAGTGAGAGAGCGTTAATTCCACAGCAGTAAATAACCTTCCATTCTTTGCAGTCCTTGCATTCCTTTACTTTTAATAGTTATGGTTAACAATGTTGGGTTAAATTTGACCTGTGTGTATTCAATTGTTCCATGTTTATCCACTGTAAGTTGTACGGTGCTTCCAAGCTTAATATCCTTCTGCTTCCTCGCATTTTCCTTGTACGCGTTGACTTGGTTTTGATGACAAAACAAAGTTTGATTCTAAGCAGGCATGCTGGTACCCACAGCCCAGTATCCCTGCTTTGATTTCCCTCCTCTTTTACTGACTGGAATGCCTTAATGGAAATATCTGATTTGCTGCTGTAACAAATCTCTTGATTTTATGGTGTCTTGGAAGAGCAATAGGCCAGAGTTTCCTATGCAGGGATATTGCTAAATTAAACCATGATTGGAGAATCCCTGATTTGAGAATACTTTTTCCTGGCAAAACGGGACAACTAGTAACCTCAGTCATAAGGAGTCAGAATTCTGAAATGATGTCCGAAGCACCCAATTGAATGCTGAGAGAATTGTGGGAACAACGTACTAAAATGCCCTAATTTCTGCCTTCTTGATGATTTCTAATGAGTTGTTAGGATGGTGTGTCATTAATTTAGAAAAAGCACAACGGTCACATCCCTACTTGGGCTCAAAAAGGGATCCCTTTCTAAGGCTATTAGAAAATTGTGGCTGTCTGTATATGACCATCTGACTCAGCCTTGTATCCTTCCGAGGTCGGTAAAATTCAACAACTCAGATTGTTGGGAGCAATATGCTGACTCTCTAAACCGTTTAAAGCAGTATATAAGTCTAAGTGCTGTTGCTATATGCCAGTAGAAGATGTTCAGATGACTTCCAGTGTTGGGAAGACCTTTCCTTGTTCTAGATTTTGCAGTTCTGGCCTCATTTTGTGGGCACAGAGGGAAAGACGAGGCATTATTTGAACAAAAATGGCTTTCCGTCCTTCTAAGTGTGGTGGTTGAATCCGTAAGGCCAATCCCTACAGTTGTTCTTCTGAGGCCGAAGAATAACAGATGCAACAGATATTAAGTTCACTTATTGGAATATGAGGGATCATCTTACTCGTGTGACAGAAATCAAGTCGAATAAGCGTTACTTCACGCTAAGCATCCAGACACCACGTTCCACCTTTGGCATTATCTCTTTTCTCTGGGCTGATATTCAATCACCCCCTTTGTTGCAGCTCCTACTTGTGACTCCAGCAAACCGTCATGTCAGTAGCAGGGCAACAGGTTGGCAAGAGGGAATTCAAGTGAAACTTGTTCCCAGATAGCTGTGCAGAGGGGGATTTTAACCTGAATCGGATAAAACGTCCAGCTAATCAGATATATAATGTATATACTAAATAGCGAAGCTAAGTTTCGGAGTATCTTTGCTTGCTTGTTTTTCTGCTGAGAGTGAATTTAAAGAAGGAAAAGGTGGTGGATCCTTCAGAGAACTGTTTCTTGTTCTTGGGGCATTTTAAGATGCTTGGAGTTCAACTCCCAGAATTCCCCAGCCAAGTGACTGGGGATTCTGGGAGTTGAAGTCCATGCATCTTAAAATGCCCAAGGTTGAGCAACTTTACTTCAAAGGAAATTGCAAAGGGGTGGGAAAGAAAGGAACATTTGCAAAGCAGAAACTCAATTGCACAACATAAACTGGTGCCTTATTTTTCTGTACATTTCAACTAAATCTTTGATTGTAAAGACTTAAACCTCAGTACGGTATAAAAACCAAGAGGAAATATTAGTATGGGTCTGTAAAAGTTGCTCCTTGCTTAAAAAGATCATTTTTTATGTTCCCTAGCAACTGGTGTGCATGTTCCCATCAACCCTGCCTCCAAATTCATTCATTCCCTTAATTTATTCTCTGTCTGTCTGTGTGTGTGTGTGTGTGTGTGTGTGTGTGTGTGTGTGTGTGTGTCCCTGAAGAATGGCTGCTGATATTTCCATCAGCAGAACTAAATGAGAAATGTACCGTACTTTCGGCAATCTTAATAAAAGGTTGAAGCTTCTTGGGCCCCTAAGTGAGTTCAGACAAGCGACAAAATCACCCATTAAATCAATTTTTTAGTATAATGCTATTCGGAAACATGAGAATGTAGATACTTGTGCTGTTAGAGAAGCTCCGTTATAATGGATTTTTTTCCCCCAGGGCTGCAGTGGAAAAAATTGCAGACCTCTTAGAATTTGCATAGTCTTTAAACGGTGCGTGCGTTGTCTTGGTGGCTTTCTTTATTTCAAAGATGTCTCTATATCTGATAGTTCGGCATCATGGCAAACAGTTCCCACCATTTCCTTCTCTTGACCGCTTTATCTTTCTCCAACACTTGTTAGGGAGTGTTGACTCATAAGAACATGGGAATAACTTAGACCAATGGCTGGCAATCCCCCTGAAGGATTTATATGGAATAATTTGTCAGGATTATTTATTCTAAGAAATATTTCCCTTGTTTTAATTTTAAGTGAAATATGGGCAAAGTCGGTAAGCTCCTGAGGGAGCCGGATGGTCCTGCAGAGAATATGAAAAGGGGACAATGTTAACATTTAATAAGCTCCTCCAAATTAATCGAACGGACCAAAACAAGCAGAGATGTAATAGAGAAAAAACAAACTTTAATGACTCCTCTTTAAGGAAAAGAAGGAAGAACAGATGTTCCTCTTGCCTTTTGTTAAATACCATTAGCCATCATGTCTCTCTCGGTAGATTGCATAACAGCATTTAGCCCCGTAACATTACCTACAGGGTCAAGTACTGCAAGATAACTCAGAATTAGATAAGAGTGCTTAAAGGTGGCTTCCTTGAGCTCTGTAGCTTTTTTTTCAGGATTGTAACTCTGCATGATTACCTGGGAAGACCTCTGCCTTTACTTCTTGTAGCTGCATTTTGAAGAGAAGGGGAAGAAGCTGCAAGGGGTGCAAATTTGTACGCCGAATGCAGAAGCAGAGGGCGGACAATCAATACTTACGAGGCACATGAAAAACTCAAAATGTAGCTCAGTGTGGAAGTTCAGGCAAAGAAAAATGCTCAGAGGAAGTAATTGGCCTTGAAAATGCTGGTTCCAAGTCCAGCGCGGTGTCAGATCACCATGGCACATTTGCAGTCAAAACCGAAAATCGGTGCTGCTGGTGTCCTGAAAATTCACTTGTGGCTTAGGTTTACAGTACATATAGATTCTGGAGCTTCCTGACTGCTGAAATATGTTGGCATACCTAATGACAGGGTATCCTGATGTATGATTGTCATTTCAAAAACCGACCGGTGTCCCTCCCCTTTCGCCATAGGCTTTGTTAGACTCGGCTGCTAAATTGCTTTGACCTTTTTACATAGCTAGTAACCAACATTGGAAAGCAAAGCCTCCATTGTGTTGCCTTTCAGCTCCTGGATTGCCTGGTCTTACCCATCTTAAAGTGACATGGTTAGATAAACCTGGTCTGTGTGCTTTGGAGTGGGAAGGGGAAAAAAAAAAAGGATTTTCCTGAACCAAAAATCAAAAGAAAAAAATATGCATGCAATTTATCTCTGGTAGATATTGCCAGTAGGGATTGTGCAGTAGAAGAGAAAAATCGGTTCTTTCAGTGTTGTAAATTCAAGGGCTAATGTGAAGTTACTGAATCCCTGCATCAAAGCTTCATTATTGGAGTTTCATCAGAGGAGTAAATGACAGTTGCTGCACCCATTTTTACAGAACCTGGCAGTCCACTTTTGGGAGGTTACATTCGCCTGTAGTGCTCTTTACTTTGGATTTGGCGCGCTTCGTAAATCAAGTTGGAAGGGCCCTGTAGGCCATCTAGTCCAGGTTGTCTCCAACCTTGGCAACTTTAAGACTTGTGGACTTCATCTCCCAGAATTCCCCTGCTGATTAAGGAATTCTGGGAGTTGAAGTCCACAAGTCTTAAAGTTGCTAAGGTTGGAGATCCCTGATCTAGCCCAACTCCCCCACCCAAGAGTTAGGGTTTATTGTGTTGTATGAATTCAACCAGGTTTGGGTTGAACCAGGCCACCATCTACCATTTTATCAAAGATTAAAAAAACAGATATTTTCTCTTCGTTTTACCACTTTTTTTGATCATCCAGCCTCTAGGCTTTATACTCCTGTTCCCAATTTCCTCTCATCTGGAAACCCACTGAGACGTCCCTTAAAGAAAAGGGCTCTGAATCTTCCCCCCCCCACACGCCCCCTCCGTTTTGCTTCTTTTGTGGCCTTCTTTCTCTAAAAGAGATTCGAACAATGCCTTGCTGCTGAATGACTTCCAAAGACCGATTTCAGCATTCTTCAAGTCAGTTGCTCTGTACTTCCTGTTGCTCAATATATCCAACATAATATTAGCCTGTTCCTTCATGAATCATTGCAGCCTTTGATGCAAGCTACCAAGTCACTTTTGGTTACTCATAAGGCCTAAATTGGCATTTTGTGAGTCAATTTCGGTCATCACCCCATGTGCCTTTTTCAGTAACATGATCCTTGGAATTAGAAAGTTCTGGGGCAGGGGGGGATGAATACATGGCATATACATTCTTTTTTCTTAACAGTTAAATTCTAACGCTGAGTAACTCAAACGGTTGAGGGAAATATTCCAGAATGCTTGATTTTCAGCTAGTACAAAAAAAAAATGCAGGGTATAGGACTTTCAAAGTCCTTTGATCAGTGCTTTGTTCTAAAAGGAACATGTTTTAACTTCTTTTTGAGTTTTTGAAACAATCGTTTTATGGAGCTTGTGGAAATATTGGCATTCTGTCAGAACAATGAGTTAGCTTCAGAGAGGTTGTCCCAGATTGAAGGACCTCTTCCGGAGCGTCTGACGTTGTCTTCTAAGATATATTTTAGGATGAGTTCCAAGATAAGCAAATCCTCATTAAAGCTGGCCTGGTTATGGGTTAGACTGCTGTGTGTCCTCAGCCAATTGCGTCATACAAAATACATCCTGGTTAAGTAAACCATTATTTGGTGTGATGGGTAGTTCTTAATTAAAATGTACACCCTTTTTTGTTGTAAATCAGGAAAGAATGCAAGCTAACTTTCAGTCCCGTGTAATGGTTTCAGGGATCCTTTAGCCTTAAATATTAATTTTCTTCGGCTTTAGATGTCGTTCACTCTTGATCCGGGAACAGTGAGGCCGCTGTTCACTAGAAAATGATGGGATCATATATTGCATTAAGCCATTAGTTACTACAAGTAAGCGTGCTTGAGCCAAGTCTAGTTGGCTGGACTAGCACACCATCAAATGATGGTTTCCTGGATGATCCCAAAGAAAGGACTCGGTGGCTTAGCACATGTTGCGAACCAGATAAAAACTGCTTCCCTCCTTAGCTCTTGATGAGTCTTGAAAGGGTACAGAATCCCTTGCGATCAGGAGCACTCAAGATCTCGGAAGCCAGCCAGCCTGAAGTTCAAATAGAGAGGGGGTCTTCAAATAGAAAGAAGGCTCTCTCGGCTCCTGGAAAACGGTGCTGGGGTGAGCAGCAGACCATAACGATAACAGAGAGCCTGATGGACAGATCAGATCTGTCTGCCATTCAATTCTTGGCAAGCTGACCAAGCATAAAAACGCTAGTGGAGAATTTGCTCTCTGTTCAAGCCACCCATGCGTTTATCTTTAAGTAACCCATACGGATTGTGTCCCCTGATTTTGAAGAAGAGCTCCTTAGACTGCCACGTAGGCTGTCCTTAGGAAGGGATGATTTAATAACGAGGAATGCAGTGGTGATGTTCCCGTCTGGTTATTACAACCCCAAATGGGATTTATTTATTTTGAAAACAAAAAGCAACTGGGCCTAATCTGATCCGCAAATTAGTTTAAAAGCAGCGAGCTACTTGAAAAGCGCAGGTGAGGCAATTACTTCCTGGTAAATCGAATTTGGTTCTCAGGTGCGCTCAAGTGAGTCAGCGGACATTTTGGAGTTACGCAACCGACCTGGGAAATCACGTCAGGCTAAAATGCAAGTTGACGCGCAGAAAATGCCACCGAATCATACCTGTAACTTCACCGAGTTTTCTAATCTCTCTTGCAGGTGTTGGCTTGGTTTGAAGAAGGAGAAGAAACAATCACAGCCTTTGTAGAACCTTTTGTAATCTTACTCATATTAGTTGCTAATGCAATTGTGGGCGTGTGGCAGGTAAGCAAAGACGGGCTCGGAAAAATTGAAAAGCCGTTGCAATAAGTGTGCTGTTTCGACAGGTTGCTTTAAGTCACTTAGAGGCACCCTTACATTTATTTATTAAGAAAGTTGAAAGTGGAGGCTAGCTCTGAAATTAGGCTAAACCTTTGTCATTCTTAGAGAGTTGCTGGATGTTGTCGAGATAAGACAGGATCTAAATAACGGTGTATCTAATTCAGTCAACCAGAGAGACTTTGGACTTTTTAATGCTTAACCATCAATTGTATCTTTCCTTAGTAAAGCAGTGATGAGTTCCAGTCCCTGTCAGAGGAAAGGGGCTCTAGAATGTCATTGAAAGAAATGAAAGTTGTGTGGATTCGATTATAGGCTAAATCTGTGAAAACTGAGAAGCCACCAAACATTTTAATTTATTTGGGGACTGTTCCGTATATCCAGTAAATGACAGCCTGTGCAATTGACCCAAGCCACTGCATCCTCCAAAGTATTCCCCTTAGATCAGGGCACAGCCCATGCCTTCTATTCCTACTCAGATTTTCCATGACAAATATCAAAACAAGTTACCAGGATAATGTATCAGAGCAGCATTTCTCAACCTTGACAAGTGTAAGACCTGTGGACTTCAATTCCCAGAATTCCCCAGCCTGCAGCCTGGGTTGACCTCTTGCTTCCTTTTGCATGAGGGCAGGTGGATGCGGCTTGCTGCCAACAGTAACTGGGGCTCTGTTTTAACAGTTCAGTACTGTGGTTGGGTCCTGCCACTTGGTTATACAGTACTGAATATTAATAGCTTGCTTCCTAGATGCGAGTGACATTTCTGGCATGAATTATTTCCCCCCTCCCCCCTTTTCATCTTGGTCATTATGAGAAAGCCATAATTTGCCCATAATTCATCTTTCATAGCAGGGATTTGTTGCCATAGGAACTGGAGGGTGCCAACTAAGGTGGTATGGGAGCACAACAGAGAGGAAGTTTTAAAACGATGAAAATAATAAATAATAAACCCCGAAGCCCAGTACTGCCCATTAAATTAGCGATTTAGAATTTAGAGGGATTTAATTTACAGTTGATGCATTGGAAGAGCCGAAAGTCGAGAGGCTTTCCAGTTAGATTTACGTCTATTAAAAAAGACAAATTGTTGCCTACCCACCTCCCAACCCACCCCCGCCTTCAGTACTGATATGAACACCGCCTTTTAAAAGCAAGACAAATTCTTGGAGCTGAGTGAAGAATTCTTCCAGCACTCAAGATGAAAATGTAGCTATGATAGAACAAATGCTATAAAAAGCTTTAATATTCGCTAATCATCTGTCTGCTAACGTTGGTGACAGTTTAATGCTTCTTGCTTCTGAAAATGGACGGGGTGACTTAAAAAATGTATTTCTTAGCTTGAAAAGCAAGAGATGGAAACCGCCTTTTCGTGATCAACCTCCGTAGTCTTTATCTCCTGTTTCACGAGGTCTGTGACAAGCGAAATACCTGCGAACATAACATTCCTTTTACATGGACGTATTTCCCACTTCATTTGGGTTCCACATCTCCAAGTGTAACAGCAAAAAAAAAACCCACAGGCAGATGTTTCTCATTTGACTGCTGGCCTTTTCATGGCAAACTAATAATTTAGCAAGGTTTTAGCAGTAAGGTACACTTGTATTGACTCAGAGGCCCTTGGGCTCTTTCTAAAACAGTTGAAATGTTCCTGAGGCATTGCAAGATTCTGGTCTAAAAATCCCAATTCTACCACCGTGTTGTTGATAGCAGCCACTTTGTTAGCAAGTGGTGAGTGTGAAGTTGTGAGAACAGTTGTTCCTCCCTCCCACCCTCCCAAACGGTGATTTTGGCCTCTCAATTAGAACAATGAACACACTCTGCCTAAGAGGGCTAAATGTTACAGGGAGAGAAAGTATAAAGGAACTTAATTACCTAGTTGTAACTCTTCCGAGTTGTCAAATTTATCACTTACCCCATTTAGTCAAGAAGTACACTTTGGAT
>JANHGD010002923.1:20350-30533 GCA_027560375.1 Imantodes cenchoa
GGGAAGGGAAGGGAAGGGAAGGAAAGGAAAGGAAAGGAAAGGAAAGGAAAGGAAAGGAAAGGAAAGGAAAGGAAAGGGAGAAAATTGGTCTCATTCCCCAGAGGCTTCATTTGGTACTGAAAAAAATTAATCAGAGAACTTTCAGCTCAGCCCTACAAAAAAAAAAGAAAAAGAAAAGAAAAACCCAGCAAAACACTCCAGATTACCTGGAATTAATATGGCTTTTGTGAGTGATATTAATATTTCAGAATGTTGCCTTTTGACATGGTTGGAAATAAATCTGTAGAGTATTTCCCTGGTTGTAAAACATGGAAAAAATACTTGCTGACAAAAATTTATATCGATATACCAGTAATTATAAATCAGGAGCAAATTTAAAAAAAGTCCTTTTTAAAAACAAGAAATATTCTTTTTGTTGCATTAAAGTTGTATAGCCATTTACAATGTTTGTTTGTTTTTTAATTTGGGGAAAATATTCTAGTTTTAATCTCCTTTTTCAGTTATTAAGGAATGATGCAAATGTCTTTGGGCTTTTATCTGAGGAAGTAAGCAAGCAAAACAATGGAAAAGCAATGTTAAAAAGTGGGACAAAATGTTCCGAATAATGTCATGCATTATTCTTTCATTTGCAGCTACACAGATTCCTTGTAGACAAACACACACAAAAATATCTAGCAGGCCTCGATAACTTAATAGGAAATGGTTCTTTTGACCCACTTTGCTCTATAGCTTAGATATAGCTTATATCTGCATTATTAAAAAAATATCATCATCCTGTTGTAAGCCGCCCAGAGTCCTTCGGGAGTTGGGTGGCATAGAAATACAATAAATTAAATTAAATTAAAATTAGATTTCATCTTCAGGCATTAAAATGCAAACCAACATAAAGGGAAAAAGGAAAGAGAATGACAAATTAAAGACGACAAAAATAGACATCAGACAAATATAAGAAAAGTGACTTTCGGCTTCCTTTTAGCGCAGAAATATTAGCAATACAACCACCTTTCTCGAACAAAGTTTAAACAAAACTACAAAATTTCTTAAAATATCAATAGCTGACATACTAAAAAACCAGCATTCGCAAAAAGTGGTTTCATGTAAAAAAGTAGGAAGTGATAAGAGGAAAATTAAGTTCAATTGTTGTGGGAAAAGGATAAGAACGCTAATCCTGAGAGCAAGTTCTGGAAGTAAATGTGTTCTCGGATGGATCTTGATTCTTATTTCTAAGTGGAGTCCTTGGTTGGTTGTTTATTTGCAGACGTTTCATGACCCAAGTAGGTAACAACATCAGTGCTAGAAGGGAGTGGGGTTTGCAGGGAGGAGGAGGAGGAGGAAGAGGACGATGACTGTGGGGACTTTGGTGCTCTCTGAGCTTGGTTATTTTCTTGCAGACATTTCAGCACCAAGCTAAGTCATATCATCAGTGCTAGAAGAGAGTGGAGTTTGCTACTTTCTGACTCTGATCCTGTTACCTAGTTTGGGAATAAAACGTCTGCAAGAAAAACAACCCAGCCCAGAGACCACCAAGGACCCCATAGTTCAACCCCGAACTACAAATATTCCCTTCCATTGGTTATTTCTAGGGGTTCACCTGCTGTCATTCGTCCGGTTTGTGGACCAAATTGGTGCCCGTCTCAGCTCTTAGATCCTACTGGTGTCTTCTTTCTGTTTGACCCACGTCTCTGCCTTGCCCTCTAGGTTCTATTGGGACCTCACCATGTTGCTGCTCATGGTTGGAAATCTGATCATCATCCCAGTAGGCATCACTTTCTTCAAAGATGAGAACACCACCCCATGGATTGTCTTCAACGTGGTCTCAGATACCTTCTTCCTCATCGACCTGGTTCTCAATTTCCGCACGGGGATTGTGGTAGAAGACAACACGGAGATCATCCTTGACCCCCAGAGGATTAAGATGAAGTATCTCAAAAGCTGGTTTGTGGTGGATTTTATCTCGTCCATTCCAGTAGACTACATTTTCTTGATTGTGGAGACCCGCATCGATTCGGAGGTGTATAAGACAGCCCGGGCTCTGCGGATTGTCCGTTTCACCAAAATCCTCAGTCTCTTGAGGCTCCTGAGACTCTCTAGGCTCATACGGTACATTCATCAGTGGGAAGAGGTAAGTAAAGACGGAGTAAGCCATCCTAAGCGGAGCAAAAGGGAGCGGTGTGGACGGGTCTATTTTATTTTATTTATTTATTTTGTCAAGTACCTATTGATAATATACATAGATATATCATTGTTTATGTACATGAGATGGATACAGATAAGAGGGAAACATTAGGACAGGGACGGTAGGCATGCTGGTGCACTCATGCACGTCTTAGAAGACAACAGTGGTCTTCTTTTAAAAGATTATTTTCCTCTTTGCCTAGATTATAAAACTGTAATGTGAACAAACAATTAAGCATATTAAAATATTCCCAAAGCACCAGCTGGAACTGACTTGTTTCCAAAAACAGATTTTCCTCCGTTTATATATGCATAATCTGTTCATTACATACTTGGCAACGTTTTTCCCATATAGCATGGAATGCTGCTATTGCAGATATGTTTTATGAATTTAATATTTTTGACACTGACAAGTCAGGTCTATGGCAAAACAAGACAAAGCAAAGAAATATTTCATTCAAAAAACACTTAAATACATCCAGCTAACAGTGGATTTACTTGAATGCTCTAAAATTGTTGAATGAAGAAGGAATGACAATTCCAGTGAAATGTTTACTGTGAAAGCACAAAGAGTGCATTTTTCACACGGAACATAATTTTATAAAGACAATGCTTTGAGAAAAATCAATTTTTCAATAATAATGTGAACGGCCTTTCCAATTCAATAGACATAGCAATCATCATTCACTGATTAATTGATAAGTCTTAGTTCATCACCTGAAAAGAATAATTCTATTTATTTCAGGGGACCATTCATACTTGTTAAGAATAGAATGGGTCATGTTTAATTATTCTTCCATGAAGGATAAATACACTGTTCTCCATTGAAAGATCTCTTTTCCAAACCAAAGGATCAAGACACTTTAATTCAGCAGACTATCTTTGGAAGAACAGAAGAATAAGAGGCACTAAGATCATTTTGCTTTTCTCTACAGGAGGCCAGCCTTGAAGAAACGATTGTAGTATTTGACAGTACTTTACAAAGAACAGCAACAAAAAGATGTAAACCTAGAATGACAAAAGACAATAACAAAACACAGAAGGGGACATCCAAAATACTGAAAAGAAAGAGACAAAAATTAAATTGAAAATAAAAAGTGGTCTCCATCCCATATTAAAATGGAGAGATGATTAATAGGTATTCGTAGTCTAACAAATAATGAATTGTATCTTTATATGGCAATCATGTACTAATTTATTGTATGTAGTAGTCTAATGTATGAGGGGGAGCTATTACTTCAGTTTCCATCAGCCAGGAATCATAAAACCACTATTAACTTAACCACAAGACATATTGAGGGAAAGCGAGAAGAAGAGCAGATGTAACTAAGGAAATAGCATACGTAATGTGTTTGAGGAAAATTTCATACAAACTACGCAATATTTATAAAATGGCACACAACAAACAAGGAGAAATCTGCATGAAATTGTGTGGATATTTAAGGACACTTTTAGAAAATGCAAAATGATACAGACATATGATAAGGAATTATGGGTTAGAAGAAATCAAAAGCAATGGAAATTGAAATTGGTATATTATTATTTCATATTTGGCTTTTTGTACAGTATGTGTGGATTGCATTGCCTGTTCTTAGGACTGAAAAATCCAGGAGTCTATTTTCAGGTGATAGCATACAAATTCTTAAGTAGCATTCTAGTACAGCAAGATTAAAAACTGTCTAAGTAATGATTATAAAATAACTTGGCCTTTTCTTTATGAGCTGGCTTTGCAAATTATAAACATGCCTCTTTACATATTTTCATTAAATTAGAAGTAAAAACATTGGGAAGAAATGTAATGGACTCTTATACAGGCCTAAAATGCCAGACTTCAAATGCTTTTGGCAAATTTTTCCTGATTTTTAATACATAACACTATTCCATCAACATCAAACAAATACGGGACTGTGCATATTATGCAGAGCAAATCATTAAAGCAATCAAAATTTTCAGCAAGAGCTTGCCAATTTTTTGTTCCCATTATAGTAAGTGAATTATTCAAAGTGCTCCCAATCCAGTAGGATGGTCTTTCTCATTAGCATCAGCATTGCTCCTTATGATCATATATTTAACACAAAGGAGATCTTAAAAATACTTTCCTAATAACTTATTTTTCTTTCATTTTTGTATAGTAGTGTAATTTATTTATTTATTTATTTATTTATTTATTTATTTATTATTTTTGTCAAGCACGTACAAGATAGTAGTTATTGGTATAAGCATAAACATTAGCAAAGTAGGTACAGGTAAAAGGCAATAGGACAGTAGGACAGGGACGGTAGGCACTTCTTTTTCACATTCTTTTTCACATTCTTTTTAATTTAATTCTTTTTCACATTTTACCGTTCTTCAGTTTTCAAAGACTCTTTGAGAATTGTGCTGATGAGAGTTCAGAATTAATCACTTCTCACATTTTCTCATACTGAACAACTTGGTGGTTGTGTTACAAGGGAATGGAAGAAGCCTTGTGAAATTTGTATAATTGCTATGTTCCATTAATTAATGATAACTATTAATTGATACCAGTGGGTTTGTGAAGTAATATATACAAAACATATACAAAAAAATAAACACTATGTACAGTTCTATGATTTTACATATCAGGACATAGCAAAAATCATCTGATCCTTAGCAGTTCTTAAAAGCAGGTAAATATAACCTCAGTTGAACAACAACACATGACATATTACACCATGTCATAATTTATTTTACAATAAGAAAGCCAAAATGGAGAAGCACAGCTCTCTTGAGGTCCCACAACATTTCAATTGGGTTGAGGTCTGGATTTTGACCGGGACATTTCAACACCTTGATTTTCTTTTTTTCAGCCATTCTGTTGTAGATTTGTTTGAGATCATTGTCCTGTTGCATGATCCAATGTTGGTCAAGCTTTAGCCATCAGACAGATGGCCTCATATTTGACTCTAGAATGCTTTGGTATACAAAGGAGTTAATGGCCAACTCAATAACTGCAAGGTGCTCAGGTCGTGTGCCTACAAAACAAGCCCAGATCATCAATCCTCCATTACCGTGCTTGACGGTTAGTATGAGAGGTTTGGGCTGATATGCTGTCTTTGATTTTTACCTAATGTGGCATTGTGTATTATAGCCAAACATCTCCACTTTGGTCTCATCTGTCCAAAGGACAGTGTTCCAGAAGTCTTGTGATTTGTTCAGATGCAACTTTGAAACCTAAGCTGTGCTGCCAGGTTATTTTTAGACAGAAGTTTTTTCTCTTGGCAACTCTTCCAAACAAACCATATATGTTCAGTCCTTTACTAATTATACTGTCATGAACTTTAACAATTAACATGCTAACTGAGACTTATAGAGTACTAGATGTAACACTGGGAGTTTTTGCAATTTCTCTGAGCATTGCACGGGCTGATGGGATGAATTGGCTGGGACGTCCATTCCTGGGAAGATTGGCAACTATCTTGAATTTTTCCACTTGTGAATAGTCTTCCTCACTGTAGAATGATGGACTTTAAATTGTTTGGAAATGGCCTTATAACTCTTCCTAGATTGATGGACAGCAAAAATTGCTTCTCTAAGATCATTACTGATGTCTCACTCTTTGGCATTAACAAACATCTCAATACTGGGGACCAGCAAACTCTCAAACTTTGGCTTTTATAAAAGGAGTTATACTTGCTGATAATTGATTGATCAAGGGCACTTGATTATCATTACCTGCCTGTTACTTAGCCTCTTTGTAGCTATGGGAGCAGTAAGTGTGTACTTAGTTTTTCATGCATGGCTTCTCCATTTTGCCTTTTTTTTTTCCAAAATAAATGATGACATGGTACAATATGTCATGTGTTGTTATTCATCTGCAGGTGTATTTACCTACTTTTAAGAACTGCTAAGGAACAGATGATTATTATGTCCTGATTCATAAAATCATACATGTACAGTACAAAAAGGTTAGAATCTGATGAACTTCTGTTAAGAATACCTAGTTTTATCTTCCTTTCCTATCTAGTTTTCCTATCTGTTTTTTTTCCAGGTTAGCCTTATTTTACTTAAAATGTTTATTTATTCAACAGAGAACTTTTATTGTTTCCTCCTCCTTTATTTTCTCTGTGTATGTGTGTTTTAAGATTCTTCGACACATCTATAAACATTGTGATACTAATAACTCCCTCTTATGCCTGGGGATGGCATTGTTTTGACTGTGTAAGAGCTGGCATATGGAGAATTGAAATCGCTGTTAATTTATGAGTCACATGATTTATGTATGTTTTACTTACTTTTACTAAGTGTTGCAAAGTACATCCGAAATGATAAAGGGGCCTCATGAATGATTGTCACTTGTTTGGCATTTAAACTACTTTTCACAAATTGCATTTATAGTCAAATACATATGTTAATTAATTGCAGAATTAGCAATTTATGCTATTGTCTCCAAAAGGTAGCTTCCTGTAGAAACAAAGTAGATTTTCAGCTTGCTTGACAAGATGCAAACGAACAGTGCTAAAAATATTTCTAACATGAAAGCTGCTTTCACAGGAAGGAATCACATCCGCTGACAGACACAACTACTATGTTTCCATATCAATAGAAAACAGTCTTTCAGTATGCCCCACTGGCTTGGCAACTATGAGGATTCTTATATAGTCAGAGGAAAATAATCTGATACCATAACTACTCCCATTACTAAAACAAATCAAAATCAGGCCTCATATTCAAAACAGGTGCTCAGTACTCTGTTACATAGGGCAGAGAAAGTATGAAATGGCCATTAGAAGCAAAGAGTTAGGAGAGGAGAGAGGACATACCTGGTGGAGTCCACACCAATTGTAACAGAAACATTTGTATACATAGTGAAGCACAGCAGGTGGATTGGATTGGACTGCTTTGCTTCCACCAGTAGAGAGAAAAGGAGTATTTTGATGCAAAGCCAGAAAATTCAGGAGGTACAGAATGGCATCTCTTCCTACTCGCCCCAAATGGTAGGTGGTCCATCCACATGCCAGGGCAAGGAGAAAGTGCAGATCACATCTTCATTAACACCAGCACAGTCTAAAGACTCTTCCTGACCCAGCAATACAAAATATCAAGGCTACAGAAAAGTAAAGTATCCATGATAAGCAAATTAGGAAAAATAAAAACAGCATTCATTTTAAAACAGCTGGAGCAACAATCTAGTAGTGATAATGGCATAGTCATTTGAAATTAAAAAAGCTTACGGGAAGAGGTTCAACTTAGATGACTTCTACAAGGCAAGCAAAATTCGGACAACTTAAATCTCAAAGGGAAGACTGTTCCAAAGTGCAAGGGTCATGACAGTGAAACATAACTTCCTGGCATCAAGTACCCTAGCCTCCATAAGTGAGTGACCGTCACAACTTTTTCCTGTATTGTGTTGAATGAGTCAGTTTCAAGTTGGAGATCATGATCCTACAAGTACTTCATTACAAATCTTTTTTATCCGTTAAAGCCAGCACTTTAAATTGTACCTTAAGATTCACTGGCAATTAATTAGCAGATTACAGCACATCATTGGCAACCTTCAGTCTTGGAAGACTATGGTATGTGCTGGGGTTGTTTGGGTTGTTGTTGTTAACAATGTCTTTCGTTTGTGAGTGTTTGGTGATGGTGTTTTTGGAGTTTTTGCATGGCATGGTCAATGATCAGTCAATGTTTGATACAAATAATTAATCAATGTCAATAATAAATCAATGACTTGTAAATTAATTAGTCAATAAATTAATGAATGCATTAATGAGTGATTAATTAATATTACCTGTCCAGTCTATTAATTAGTTAAGTTAATCTATTGGTGCTTAATTGATTAATTAATTAAATATTAGTGCCTAAGCAATCAGATAATCAGTTGAACAATCAGATAATCATATACACAATTTGCAATCAATCAATGCCTAAAAAATTTTTTTTTGCCTTTGTTTTGTTTTGGCTTTTGGAGTTTTCTTTTATTTTGTTTGAATTTCTAGCTATATTGCTATATTGCTTTCTAGTGAAGTAGGGTGTATTGGTGGAGATTTTGAGGTAACAGAGACTTTTGATCTGGTGCTGGCTTTCTCTCAAGTTCAGGGATTCACCGGTGGATGGGATCAGTGCTCCTCAGGGTACTCGCTGGGGCAGGACTCAGCTGGGCTCCTCAGGGGGGATCACTCTCTGGGTTCCGCAGGGTTGTAGGCACACGATGGTATATGATTATACAATAAACAATGGCATATGATTACAACATTAATACATAATAACTAGCAGCCATACTCTATAAAAGAGGCTGTGTATGGTCCTAACTGTAACATGGCCTACTTACAGTCTAGGCAAAAATATAACTGCTCCTACACAGAGAGAGAGAGAGAGAGAGACTAAATTGTCTAAAGGTGTTTAAGGATGTGCTGCTCACCAGCAATCCCCCCAGGTGGGTCAAGATTGCAGCTGAAAAGCTAAGAGGGGATTTTATGAATGGGAGATGTGGGCTGAATGGCCTCACTTCAGGGGTGAAATCCAGCAGGTTCTGACAGGTTCTGAAGAACCGGTAGCGGAAATTTTGAGTAGTTCAGAGAATGGGTAGCGGAAATTTTGAGTAGTTCGGAGAACCAGCAAATACCACCTTTTGCTGGCCCCAGAGTGGGGTGGGAATGGAGATTTTGCAATATCCTTCCCCAAGGAGTGGGGAGGGAATGGAGATTTTGCAGTATCCTTCCCCTGCTATGCCCACCAAGCCACAACCACCAAGCCATACCAAGCCCACCAAGCCACAACCACACAACTGGTAGTAAAAAAAATTGGATTTCGCCACTGCTTCACTTCCCTTCTCTTTCCCATCAAAGCTCTTTTCCATCAATGCAGAAAGTAAGGAGACAGGAAAGGGGAAATAAGTAATAATCCCCGAACACTTCCCTTATGAAGGGAACATGCTGCATCTACTTTGGTCAGCAAGATCAGGGTTGCCAAACTTACCTCTAAGCTAGCTAAACAGAAAGAAATTAACTCTGTCCTGCCAGAGCAGCAAATGCTCTGGGGACAGAACACTACTAATCTTTATAAGCACCTTTATCTTTGCTTCTTTAATAACAAATGGGTACATTTAGAAAGAAGGTGATTAGACTGCAACCACTGTCCATTTTCACCTGTTTGGAAGAACCATGTGGTCTATGTGGAAATCAAGAGTTATTGGAAATAAATAGGATTCTGAACACTGGTGTTTTGCTTGGCAGTAGACTATCTTCCTTATTTTTTGTTTGAAATTAAAATCATACTTCAGTAAAATAATGTGTAGCAGGGTACCTGGTATAGGCTACGATAGGTTTCAGGACCATGTTGCTGACCATGGGTTTCTGATGGGAGATTTTTCTTCCCCAAATATTACACATGTTTGACTTCTACACCATTTTTAAGTAAAAATAAAAAATAAAGAGTCTCAGGACATCTTAAATATACAGAAAGTGGTCAATGTTTTTTGTTTGTTTGTTTTTCTCTTTCCCATCTACAAGCAAAAGGTAAAGAACTTTAGGACAGAACAAGATTTTAGGATCAGAGTATAAAATACAAAATCCCTTTTGTTGCTTAAAGAGGCCCACTTTGGGTTTGGCAAAACTCTTTATTGTTCCAGTTTTTAAAAAGCATTATTTAACAATAATACAGCACATTCAGGTATATAAATCTGGCTAGATAGAGATGTACATTCATTTCCCTCTTTAATAAACTACATCATCAGTAGGCTTTGTTTTTTATTGTTATAATCCTTTTATTTTACATACAACAACAATGTATTCTCAAGAGAAATATTATTTATGAGTAAACAGATAATTACTGAGGTTGTGCAATTATTACACTAATTGCATTATTTACTAAGGTTACAATTATTATATTGGAACTTTAGTAAAGATTCCAAAAGGAATATATGTTATCTTTATGATATAAAAAGGAAGCAATCACTTTTATTTTCATATAAAAACTTCCAGTATATTATTGTTTATAAATATTTTTAAAAGAAGAAAAGTGGGGGGGGGCCCAAGGAAATATTTAATTT
>JANHGD010002924.1:25903-36461 GCA_027560375.1 Imantodes cenchoa
GATGTACATGTGCACATGCATGTTCCCATCTGTTTACACACACACACACACACACACACCCCAGTATATTGGGATTTATATGCCGCCCACTCCACAAGAACTCAGGGCGGCTAACAGAATACAATTAAATTAAATTAAATATATTTAGGAAGCGTGGTGGCACAGTGGTTAGAATGCAGTATTGCAGACTAACTCTGTTCACACTGGAGTTCAATACCTTCAATCCTGACTGGCTCAGGGTTGACTCAGCCTTCCATCCTTCAGAAGTCGGTAAAAGGAAGACCCAGATTGCTGGGGGCAATTACTCACTTTGTGAACCACCTAGACAGGGCTATAAAGCACTGTGAAGCAGTATGTAAGTCTAAGTGCTATTGCTACATAATATTATACTGATGAAATTGAAGATAGTTGTCTCAGTAATAAAATGTCATAGTATGCTTTGGGGAAAGGATCTCTGATTTGATTAACTGGTCTTTTTGACTGTTCACAGATTTGAATTACATACATATTAAATCCACCCCATTTTTGTGGAAAGGAAAAGTTGGACACGCAGACCAGAGATATTAGTGCTGTTATATCTTGGCAATGCTGACAGCAAGTGAAGTGGCACTAATGCAGAAATCTTAACAACTGCTACAGGTTTAGTACATGAAGGGAAGTCAAGGTTGCAGCTGTTCTCAATAATTCACATAATTTAGCTACTTCTTGTCTAGCTACCATAGGAATAAATCTGAGATTGGCGACATGGTGCTTGTTAAGATATTAGTAACCATGCTTCTTATTCTGAAAGTCCAGAGCACAGCTTTTAGATCCTCAAATCCATTTTTCATTCAGGAAACAGATGGTAATCTGGTACTCAGTGGTACTACATATATTCTATGAACAGACGATGCTGGATTTATCTAATGCAGAAAAAAACATAATATAAAAGCTGGAAATCACAATCACAGCTTAGTGCTCTTTATATGTTGGAATATGATTCCCATAATCCAGGTAATGGTAGCTAGGATTTCTAGAAGATGGTGTAAAATGTATCTTGTACTAATGTCACATTCAGGGAGGTTGGGATAAAGCGATAATCAATCCAGTATGAATACTTTCCAAATTTAATGGAATGCCATCATTCTATATTTTTAACTTAGCTTGTATGTACATGTTACGAGTCAAATAGATTCAGAAAATAGTTTAATTTATAAAGGGAAATATAAGAGACAGAAAAAATATTATTTGTCATTTTGATTTTTATTGAAAGTCCCTGTAGATCTAATGTAATTCAGTGTTTTGTCTCCTCCAGTGGCACAAACTTAGTGGATAAAGGATTGAAGACTGCGTGCAACAGTGGTGAAATCTAAAATTCTCCATAGTAGGTGGAGCTAGCCACCAATGATGGGATAAATTCACCTTTAGCCAATCAGGATTGAGTCTGAAACCAATATAAATAGCCGCCTGTTCTTAGGCTCCCCCTCTTTTAACTCAGTCCTTAGCCAAGATGCGTGCTTCTCATCCTTGAAAATTCTCCAGTCATAGAAGTTTCCTGCATTATCATCATATTTGTAAGTCGTTTTCCCCCTGCAGAGCTCCCCAAGTGACAAAACTCATTGTCCTTAGGTTGATGGCAGTCTCGGGCGTCAGCCCAGCTGCTGCTCTAACCTCCAGCCAAAGGCCCGATTGCAACTGATTGTCCTCATTCCGGCTGTTTGAGGTAGCGGGGATCATTCAACAATATACTACAGTGATGGCTGCATTGGAGAGAGAGAGAGAGAAATGGAGCGGAATGCTCTGATAGCCGGAAGGGCTGGATGCCAGTGCTATGGGGGGAAATGGCTTTGCGCCTGTTCAGCGCTCAGAGAATGTAATCTACGTGCTCATCTAGATCTCATCGCTACAACCGGTAGCCCTTTGGGTGGGCAAACATGCTCCATGCGGTAGCTGCATAGCACAATTCTAGGCCTAATTCCATTGAGGACGGTCCCACCCACGCTGACACAGCTCATTCGGGAAGCGATGGGACCATTCTGGCAACATGCCAGGCCGACACAAGGGTCTAGCCCACCGACCCCTCTATTGATGGCCAATACTTCTGGTTCCCAAATAAACGGCATGTCGCTGGGCTTATTTGCCGGCTGACAGGGGTCAAAACATGGTAAGGCCGGGGCCAAAGCTTCTTCGGAAGCTCCACGTGACCGATTGCCATTGGGGGTGTTAGAGCCGGGGCATAAATGGGCAGCAGCTAGGTTGTCCTCTAGTAGCAAATAAAAGGTTAACGGTGACCAATGGCAGGGGGGATGTCAGTAGCCTGCATCAGTCACTCCAGCTACTGGGCTGGCCAGGGAGTGCTCTCCCCATCCCCCTTGTGTTCCAGGCCCCCAGCTTCTACCAGCCAGTGCAGGGCCCTTACGGCAGCAGTTTCCACCAAGACACTGGCCTCCACGGATGCAGACAAGGCAATGTTTTCCGTACCTCAGAGGATTCGGCCTCGATCCCTGGGGCCCTGGTGACAGGTGGGAGGATCAGTGGCATGTCCCGATTTTATGTCGTCATCTGCCCAACCAATCAGCCCGACATGTGCTGGGGTGTGTGTGTCTCCAGCCTGCAAGAGGAGCGGATCGTTCCCTGCACACCTTTCAAAAAATATGTACGGTCACCTTTCCCCCTCCCTCCGGCTGGAACTGGTTCTCCAAGAGTGTCTGCATTTGCCAATTCTTCAAACAGCCAGGGCATATTAACAATTTCAGGGGAAGCAACTGCTCTGGTGATTACTGTGCACATGTCATCAACAAGGCCTCAATTCCATCTAAGTGCAGCAGTTTTCCCCTCTAAAAGCCTTCACGCGGCATTCTGCCACTTGACTGCGCATTTGGATCAGCCTCTCCATGTGGGACACCCTGAATGGGGAAAACTGGCCACAGGAAAAGGATTATGCCGAGAGTAATCGAGCTGTCTTAGAGCCATCTGAAGAGAAGGCTCCGTCTAGCTTCTCCCTCCCGTCCTTACACATGGTTGGACCTCCTTGGATGCTGCGCCTCTGCGGTACCCCTTAGGATCGCCACCTCGGAGGCGCCGAGGGCCAGGTTCTGCCATGGAATCCCTGCCTGTCATGGAGCGGGGCACACTTAGGCCTCGCAGGGAGGCAGTCAGTGGTGGGGCATCTCCTGAAGAGCCTTGGTCATGGGAGCGCCTCATGGTGGCCATTTACACCTATTAACTGTGCTCTGGGTGACGTAGGCTCCAGTCACGATGCCTCCCCCTACGCATAGCGGAAACATCTTCCAAGTTCCCTGTAGACATTTGAGCACTGGCAATACCCTGATGTTACTCACCAGACCTAGACCCCCTGGCGCCGCTCCTCTGGGTCGCGCTGCGGTAAATTGATAAGGGTGGCTTCCTGGTGTGCCATGTGTAGCCGTAGTCCGGGTGCTCACTCAGTCAACCCAAGTTTCGGCGGTCCCCGCAGCCTTAGGACTGGCGGCTGAATTAGAGCCCCCAGTGCTGCTTTGCTGGGCCACGTGGCGGCTAGCTGCGAGAGGCAGCTTCCTGGAGTGCCACGCGCAGCTGCAGTCCAGGCACTCGCTCAGCTGAACCACGCTTCAGTGGTCCCCACAGCTCTAGGCCTGGTGGCACAGCGCTACATAGCTGATTTCCTCGGTTGGCTGCCGGACAACTCAAAATCGGCTGTCTGCTTTCCCTAAATGGCGTTCTGCCCTGCATTGGGACTATCCCTAAGTGAACAGCTATGACAGGTGGCCATTGGTAACCCCCTTAGAGGGGAGGTAGTCCCTTTTTCCTTTCCACCACTGTCCTGGGACTCCTTAATACATGCAGTCCCATAGACTTGGGCACGGTTCAGCAGTGCTGGGCAACCCAGACCGCGGCCCCAGCAGCACTGCACTCGGGTCCTCATTGTTTGATATAGCAGCTAGCACCTGCATCGGGAAGTAGGCACTCAGCCTGGATGACTACTGTCATAGGTCATGATCCGCAGGGACGTCCAAGGTTCCTCACGGTCTTGCCCTAGGGCACGGAACCTCCAGTTTATGAAGTCCTCCTTATTCTGTGACAAATAGATAAACGGAATTCTGTTGTAGCTCCATTACCTATTTCGCATATTGCACAGTCACTTCCTTTTGGAAACCTATCCTTCAGCCAGGCATGTACTAATTATTCTGGTCACAAGGATTCACTTTCTTCCACTATTACAACTGTAGTCATGCACTAATTTAATTGTTGCCATGGAATTAAGGCATACATTCAACAGATGATGGCTCACCTATATTCTGCCTGATGTCCTCCTGAGGATTGAATCATAAGTACTTACGCCCAATCAGACCATCTTGCTATCAGACCACTATTTACCACATGTGGCTTTGCCTCACTGTGGACCAGGGGTTGGCAGGCCCTTTGACTTGCTTAATTTGGCTGTCTTACTTAAGGACCAGTTTATTTATGCACTGATCTGATCTCTCATTCTTCAAGTTCAATAGACCATTCTGTTCAATATGTCCAACCACACTCAGGACAAAGCAACTTGTAGGTCATGATTATTTTCACATGATAAAACATTAATGGCAATGGGGTAATGATAATGATAATGGTAATAATAATAAATGGAATGGAGATTGGAAAACAGACAGGCAATTTGATAATGATAGATACTTGACTAATATATGAATTATGATATGTTGGTAAATAACACAAAACCTATATATGTGTGTATATATGTATATAAAATTGAGGTAATCATAAGAACCATGAGATTTATAACAAGAACAAACAATCCACTAACATCCTTCTGCTGAGGGAGGCTGTGGCTTAGAGGTTGAAGCTATGGCCTTAGAGGCAGGCTATCCAGGTTCAAACCCAGTAAGGGTAGGGATAGCCGATGGGGGCTAGATAACTTGAAATAGACCTGTCCTGGTCTCTTTTCATTACACTAAGAAAGTACTAGGCTTTCTTCCTATGAGTTGAATCTGCTTGTCAGCGACAGGTTGGTCTTAAATCACCAAAATCGGTGAGTTCTTGGTTTGGTCTTGATCAGGAAAGGTGGGTGCCCTCCCTATGAGGTGATCTGTCAAGCACTGTACAGTTCTCTTCCTCAAACAAAATATATATTCCTGTTGCCATGGCATCGAACTCATCTACATGAGATTTATCCTCTAGTCCTGACGTCTCTCAGAAGAGAGAACAAACCATTCTGGAGAAATTGGACAGAACATCCAACTCAATGCTATTACGTATACACCTTTCAGGAGGTACGCAGGGGTCACCCCATGCCCTAGGCGGCACCAGGATCAACTGTTAGCATCGTTCTCTGACCCAAGCTACTGCGGCCCCAGTGGGAGCATGGTATGGTGCGTTATACACTTCTTCACCATACGAGGATGGTGGTTGGAGGTCCGATGCTGGTTTGACCCACTCCACGACACTGCTGGGTCGCCCGGGACATTGGTCGGGTGATATTGGTCCCTTGAGGACGGCGTCCATGAAGCATGAGCATTCGAACGACCGGAGCATCAGCTGCGTTTCGATTGCTTCTGGTTGGTGCCTCATTCGATTGCTTCTGGTTGGTGCCCTCTGGTTTTTCCGAGTCGGGGTCTGAATGGGGGTCTCATACCAGCGTGTGCCAGCACCAGATAGCAGCTCCCACGAGGGTACCATCTGGCAGGGCCCAGATTCTATTTATTTCTCGGCCCACCCCCGGATTCAGGGATTCCTCAGGGGGGGCGGTCAGTCTGAGCTCCCCTGGGGACCATGGGTGTTTGGATAGGGCCCCTTCCAGAGTCCTCCATGTGCTCAAAGGGGGATCCTTGAGTAATTGCACTCGTTACTAGGCCACTGCAATTGCCGCCCAAGTGAGGGTTGCGTCGGCCGCAGGGTGTCTGCGCTTCATGCTCTGTCTATACATGGGGACCGTAGTATTCCCATTGTGCCAGTGTATGGACGGCATTGCTCCCTGCCTTTGTCTCACAGGCTGACTCCTGTCTCTCTGGGACATGGGGGTCCTTTACACCAGCTTTCGCAGATGCCCAACAGGTGGCCTGAGAGACATACCCTGCGACATACCCTGCTGGGTTGAGTGGCTCAGTCTTCTGGGACACGGTGGCGCTGTGGCCTCATTTCAACCATTGGCCTCGTGACGCACAGTCCTCTTATATACCATGGTGGATGGCTTGATGCATGCGGTTGTTGCTCTGGTCTATGGCCATCTATCATTGCCATGACCATCTCTAAAGCTGGTGGACATCGGACCACGGTACTGATGCCCTCGCGGTGTGGGATGCCTGGGTGCCAGTCGGGGAAGTTAGCCTCATGGCCTTCTGGTCATTCCCAGCACCATTCATCCGGTGCCTCCCCCCGTCACTGACCTCAGATCATGCACACCTCGCAGGCAGCAGTGGTTGGATGGGGGGTGTTCCAGCCGGTGGTGCAGGGCAGAGTTCGCTCCCAACCAGTCTTTGGAGGCTCTTCCAATGGATGGACTGCTTTGGTATGTCCCATCCTTGGAGGCTAGCTCCATTTACTATGGAGAATGGGCATTGTACTTATCTGATACACCCCTTCTCATAGGGTGGAGCTAGCCTCCAAGTCCCGCCCTTATTTCATGTCTGGTTGGCAGCTTGATATGGATTCTCTTATCTATACAGAGATGGACTGGACCGGATGTTGCACACTGAGTCTGAATTCGTCCCTCATCAAAAGAGGGGGAGCCTAAGCACAGGAGGCTATTTATATTGGTTTCAGACTCAGTCCTGATTGGCTAAAGGTGAGTTTATCCCATCCTTGGAGGCTAGCTCCACCCTATGAGAAGGGGCATATGAGGTAAGTACAACACCCATTTTTTAAATTCTGCTTTCCAATCAGTCTCAATCTTCATGTAAAACTTGTTCCTCTTCTATAACATCTTATAAGCACAGTGTATCTATAATGGCAGACATTCTTGAAATTACTTCCTGGGTCATTGTTCAAAAATATATTTAATATGTTCAATGTTAAAATATCTTGTTTCACTTTGTATTTGTAAGTCAAATTTAGTCCTCGTCTCCTTTAATTGTAACCTTTAGTTCTTTCTAGTTCCCTCTAGTGTCCAATCTTCAAAGTCCCACTCTATCATTATTTTTTTAAAAAAACAAAAGCATTTTCCCATGAGACAATTTCTAGTAAATGAATTCCAAAATCTTTTTTTTTCAAATCCATTTGGAACCTTAGTCAATTGTAACTTTCCAAAATCAAAGTTCTAATCACCCTTTTTATGTTTATTCTCCATCCCAGTTGTTTTTAATTTCTTAAACTTGCATTTAAAACTTCTTTTGCCAAGGATTGAAAGAAACTCACTTGGTGCTATAAAACTTTTCAATCCGAAAGTTCCTAATAGCTGAAAAGTAGTTCACAAGTAGTTTTGGAAAATGATTAGAAAGAACTGTAAGCAAATCCAATGTCCTTTTGAAGGTATTAGCCATAGTTTGAACAAGATGGCTATTCATCCTGTCCCAGAGCTCTAAATCCCCCAGGCCCAGACACCATTGTTGTCTAGTTTCCTCATGAGAAGCAACTGTCTGGGGCACGTGTGGACAATCTTAAGTTCTTTCCTTGTCTGGAGGGGAATTCCAAAGAGCCAGTCTACTTGCTGGCACTTCATTTCATCACAGACATCAGCTCCAATTTTTCATAGAGCCGTCTTCAGGTTTGCTATTTCTTACCCAGAAATAGTCTTAATGGTTAGTACTGAAAGAAGCAAAGCAGATACGAAAAGTGGAATTGCTAAAATATTTCCTTCACTTGGCACTTTGTCAGGCATAGTTAGCAAAAGAAGGGAATTTTATTTTCTGCAAGCAAGATTTTTTTTCTCCCCTGGCCATGCATGACCTTGTAACTTTCACAGAAAGCAGAAGGAATTGTATGAAACTGAAGCTCCCAATCCTAGCTTAAAGATCAAAGCTAAATTTCATTCTCAACATCTTTGGTCTAAAAAGATGATTTGTCATTTAAATAAAGCTGTTTCTTTTATTATACAAATGAACTTCACAACAAATCTGTCAGTTCAGCCAATGCTATTCTTCTCTTGTACAGACATAAGACTTAAAGCTATAATCCAAAATACACTGGAGTAAGTCTACAGAATACATTGGAAGTTATTTCTGAGGGAACATCAATGAGATAAGAGAGGGTATAAAGCTAGCCAGTCTGAATTAGGAGCTTCCCAGATGACAGCTACTCATTCCTTTGATGATGCAAAGCAGATCCATACATGCAGGTAACAAATGAATTTAAACTTCTTTGTAAACTGAGTGCTGAAAAATGCTGGTAAAACTTAGACAAAGAAGCAACCGGTTCCAGACCCAAACTACATTTGATTTAATTTTGTTTCAATTGAATTATAATAATTTTAATGAAACATAATTGTTAGCATTGCTCTGAATGTATTTAATTCCTTCCCACCACTATTATATTAAAATAACACAATGGCAATTATTGATAGGACCTGGGAGTTGCAAGTGGTTCTAGGGCCTCAGGCTGTGCATGCTTGATTTAACACTTGCTGGATTAGCAATTCCATGTATTAAATTAAGCCCTCCCCGAGTGGTGTTTTTAACAGGCTGGAGCTATACATGCGAATGAACATTTAACATATAAACATTTTTTCACGGTTGAGCCCCAATTTAACTGAGGCATGAATGCTCTTTGAATTTGGATAAATTAAATAAAGATCGGTCTCTTTCTGGTAGGGCTAATCTTTGTTCCTGACCCTGCTAAGTAAGTGCCAGGTATTCTAGCTCTAGCCTTTGCCATGGGAGCATGATGCACCATTTCTATGTTACACATAATGTCTGAAAGCACCATTTTTATATTTTACTGTATATTGGTGGGCTTGTGCACCTCACTGGAAAAAAAATGGCTGAAAGCCCAACACTAAGTGCTAGAGAAAATATTTTTCCAAGAACTCAGTCAAACTTCTTGTCTGTTTAATTCGTATGCACCTATTACTTGGAAATTATTATTTTTCTAAGTCCTGGTATTCTTATAATTCCTTCCTTCCTTCCTTCCTTCCTTCCTTCCTTCCTTCCTTCCTTCCAACCCAACCCAACCCAACCCAACCCAACCCAACCCAACCCAACCCAACCCAACGTAAGTATCATTGGAAAAGACAATTTTGTCATACCACCTCCTTTCATGGTGTGCTGTTCATGTATTTTAAAAGTGTACTCTCTGACAGGATGAACTCCTGTTCAATCAATTCTCTCTTCCAAGAAAGTGTTCCTTAAAATCTTGTTACAGTAGAATGTGCTGGAAAAAAGTATAGTTAATATTGAGAATTATTTTGCACAGCCTTCAGCTTTTATGATTGTAGCATCAAAGAAACCTGAGAAAGCGTGAAGTTAGAATGTATCCTCAAGGCAAACGGCTCATATGACTATTCACAGTGGAGACAAAAGAACACACAATGGAGGTACTAAAAGGCTACCATGTCTTTTAGAGAAGACTAAACAAGGCCATTTAAAACACACTGAGTCTAGTAATTGCACAGAAGAGCATATGCTGAAAAATCAAGCAAATATCAGAATCTGGCCAGAATATACTAACAGATAAATAAACCATCAGTTTAGATGATGTTTACCAGTAGACTCACAGATACAGTAATGTGAAGCAAGTTGTTGTGTGACATAAATGGTTCAAAATGAAAATCTGGCATAACATTCAATTGGAATGGATAACATAAAAAATATGTTGTTCTGAGCTGCAGAAATGAGCTTAATAGGAAGCATTCATGTTTGCTGTGTTCTGCATAAAATAAAACCTGAATCATTCTGAGACTTCTGCTATTGCAGTAATAGAAATTAAAACTAGCCCATTACTCCTTCAATGCAATCTCAACCTCTTTGAATATTGGCTTGAGAAGTCTCTGTCTTCCTAATGCATAATTCCAGTATACCCTCCAGCATCTGGAAACCTGCCAAACATGTTGAACAAACCTCTTCTGCACTGGGAAATCTAACTGAAAGCTACATTTCAGCAAGAGCATACACAGAGTGTACAGCACTCTGAACAACAAAAAGCAACACAGTATTTGCATTTAACAACTGGAAATGTTATTAGGAATTCACCTTGTATAAATTCATTTAGTACACGATAAACATTTGCACATTTGCCTGGTAACTCTTTGCCTGCTATAGATAACACAACACAACTCTGAACAAAATACCTGCAACATAGTTTAGGATTCTAATTTCTCTATGGCAAATTGTATTTTTCTTTTTTTTTTAAAGTAAACTTAGGTATGTAACTAGCTGGCAGGAAAGTGACTTCTGTTTTCATCATTTTTATGCAGAAGCAGTTCTAAATGCAGACCCCTGCCTGCCTAGATGCATCAGGAATAGGGGATCAGCAACAATAGCAAATCTTTTGACTCAAGACTTGAAGAAAACAGAGGACACAAGCTCTGTTTCAACCATGAAACATTCCATTCTAGCATTTCAAACTGCATTCTAGCATTCTAAGCATGGAAGCTTTTGCCCTTCCTTCCTTCCTTCCTTCCTTCCTTCCTTCCTTCCTTCCTTCCTTCCTT
>JANHGD010002925.1:42749-54283 GCA_027560375.1 Imantodes cenchoa
AAATATGGTTTATTGATAAAGCAGAACTACATGGGTTTGTGGTTCCGGGAAGCTGACAAAATGGAGTTGGGAGCGGATGGTTTTTATACCTTCTTTTGGTTTTGCACTTGAGCTTCCTGTTCCTGTGCAATAACATGTATTCTTTTGGCTGTTGTCCGATTCCTATGGGGTCATAGCTGGTTCTATAGGCAAAAGAGGAAATGCAAAATCCTAGGTGTTTGTCTGAGCTAATTTGATTGAAGTTTGGACTGCTTTTGGGTAATGCAATGAAGGGGCTTGTGTTCTGAAAGGCAATTTATATTGTGACTTAATGGCTTTGTCCTGGTTTGTATCTTGAGTGATGGGCTAATCCTCCCATTCTGCCTTTGTTCAGACTTCGCTGCAGGGAGTTTCAAAATATCCTGTCTTGAATGGATTACCAAATCTGCATTTCTAAAAGGTGCCTCCTCAGTTTCTGCTTGGGGGCAGGGAGATTGGGGCTGCTTCCTGCCTCTGAAAAGAACCATGTTTCTCCATTTCTCATTTAGGAAAATGTAATATTCTGCTTTTTTAAATATTTCTCAAAATATTTCATGCATCTGAGGTGGGGCTGACTTTCTACAGAACAATAGTAGGTTTTAAAGTGCAGGATTTTGTTCTAATAGCCCATATTGCTATGATCAAACACTGGGTACTAATCATATTTCTATTCTAGGTTCCCATTATTCTGATTTTTATCATTCCTCATAAAAGGACAAGTGAAACACATAAATTGTAATGAAATCTCACAATTAAGCATATGGGTCATGTTTGTTATCCTATTCATCGCTGAGCTCCATGACACACAGTGCATGCTCACGCCGTAACAATCTGAAGAAAAACTGATGAACAGAATAACTTTATTTTTCTTGGCATACAAGCAACTATGAACTCCCTCTTTTAAACTACACATCCTTCTTGATCCTTCTCTTTTGGCTGAAGATAAATCAGGGAAATAATATTGAGCTGAAAGCAGATTGACAAGATTGATGGAAGAAGAGATCTGGAAGCAATGGCTACATAGCCTTTTCTAGGCCAAGGACCCTATTGGGATTCTCAATGGTCTGCCAGAGACCACTTCTCCCAAAGCAGATGAAGCCAGAACAAAATAAATCAACAAGGTCAGGAAAAAGTGACATAATTAATTTACTTTATATGTGTATCATATTCAATTAATTACAATTTATGAGAGAGATGTGAGAGTTGCACCCAAACTGGAATAAGGCCCCATAAAACTCTGGGCCTTATGAATTCCTACTCTCACTGAAGAAATTCTGAATTCCTTTGCACTGAATTTTTTAAAAAAGAAATATTTTCCCTCTTTTTTCTTTCTTGGAAATAGAAGACAATTATATGGGGAAACAAATAAGTATCAGCACTTCAGTTTTTTGTTTGAAGATGTGCATGGTAGGCTCCCACAGCTATATTTTCAAGCCTGAAAATAAATGTTTAGATGTACTGTACCCAATGATACCACAACAAAAGTATGTGTACCAAGGACTTCAGAAAGAACAGAATGAGAATTAATTGGAGTTAGAGTTTGCTAGGTTTGCCTATGTGCTTGTGCTTCAGGCTGCCTTGCTTTCTCTCTTCTCTAAATTGCTTGTAGAAGAGGGATTAATAAGCTCTTGCTTGTTGCATCTTCCTGGACTGGAAATAATTTATTATAGAAGCGTCATTGCAAAACTTCAAAGAGTAAAGGTCACTTTTGTACCAGGATATTGTTTACCAAGAAATGTCAGAAAAGTATTTCAACAAATATTAACAATGATTTTAAAGGACTGAAAATGACTAAAAGAGCTTTCTTTGGAATTTGGCCAAACAAGATTATTAGTTTAAATGCACCTAAATCAAGCATTTTTAATTGCTGTTTTTTCAAGAATAGAATAGAATAGAATAGAATAGAATAGAATAGAATAGAATAGAATAGAATTCTTTATCGACCAAGTGTGATTGGACACACAAGGAATTTGTCTTTGGTGTATAGCTCAGTGTACATAAGGAGAATAAAATACATTCATCAAGAATAAAAAGATAGAACACTTAGTGATAGTCAAGGTTACTAATAAGGTATCAAATCGTACTAGGATACAAATAAA
Organism: Imantodes cenchoa; assembly: GCA_027560375.1. Classification (NCBI taxonomy): domain Eukaryota; kingdom Metazoa; phylum Chordata; class Lepidosauria; order Squamata; family Dipsadidae; genus Imantodes; species Imantodes cenchoa. Next base: position 44,867 of record JANHGD010002925.1, read on the forward strand.
AACAATACAAATTGAAAGATACAAGCAACATGGTTATAGTAATAAGTGGAAAGAGATAGATACTAGTAAGGAAGAGAAGAATAATAGTAATACAGTCAGTAAATTATTTCACAGCGTTGTGGGAATTAGTTGTTAAGCAGAGTGATGGCATTCAGGAAAAAACTGTCCTTGTGTCTAGTTGTTCTGGTGTGCTGTGCCTTATAGCACTATAGCATAGAGAGACACCCAATTCTTGCGGGATCTTGTGCGCACCCAACATTTCTCCCATTGGTTTTCTCCTTTTGGAATATCGGGTTCCAAACTCCATGAAGTCCAAGAAGGAAAGCTGCATCAACAATAAATAAGTTTTTATCTTGGTTCTAGCCGACCCTTGCTTGGCATCTCCCTCTTGTTTACCCATTCAACTTTGGTCAACATTTTTGCCACAATGCACGGCTCCCGGTGTTGTTGGCAGGATCCTTTCTGGTGGGTGGTGGGTGGGGAGAGACACACCACTTACAAGCCAGATAGAGCAAAGAGAAGCTTCAACCATGAAATTGGCAATTTTGTATGCTTCATCGCAAGGGAGGGTAGAGCGAGTTGTTCTACATTTTCTAATTGTGCCTGGATGCCCTGGATCGTGGAATGCAAAGTGCCAGCTTGCCCAAGAGAGGCATATGTGCTTGTTAACTTAGATGTGCAAAGTCATTTTGATTAGTGGAGTCAACAGAGAGCATGGGAGAAGATTTTCATGAATGCAAGTATTCTTTTTCCCCAGGCAAAGATCGGGTTGAGTGGGCGTTCACAGGTTCAGCTGCTCCAGCTATAATGGTTGGAAGGGCGCTGCTGGTTTTGCAAAATGTCTCTCTTCTCTCAAGAGCCCTTATTTCTCTTAAGATGGCTTGGATCTGGTGCTGTTAAGAGGGCTTGGATCCGGTTGACTGATGACAGCGGAAGTTGCTCTCGAAGTTGGGAAAGTCTGCAGTAAGGATTGAGGAAGGGTTAGGGTTAGGCAGGACGGCATTGGGCGATGAGCAGTGCAATTGGTAGATATCTGGGACTCTTCCAAAGCCTCATAGTAGGAGCTATTTAATTTGCAAATCCATTGCAATTTGCCATCTCCTTGGTGTATGATATATGTATCAATTAGATGATATAAGAGTCAGGGTGACACAGTGGTTACAATGCAGTATTGCAGGCTAATTTTGCCGACTGCCAGCAGTTTGATCCTGAATGGCTCACGGTTGACCCATCCTTCCATCCTTCCGAGGTGGGTAAAATCAGGACCCCGATTGTTGGGGGCAATGTGCTGACTCTGTAAACTGCTTAGAGAGGGCTGTAAAGCACTGTGAAGCGGTATATAAGACTAAGTGTAGTGCTATAAGCCCACATGCAAAATTGAGTTTCAACACATCCTGTCTGGGGAATTCTGGGAGTTGAAGTCCACCCATCTTAAAGTTGGCAAGGTTGAGAAACACTTATCTGTCTATCTATCTGACTTTCTATCATTTCTCTCAACTTCAGCAACTTTAAAATGGATGGACTTCAACTCCCAGAATTCCCCAGCCAGCCCTCTCCTGCATTTTTACCTATGCATCTGGAACAGCGGTGGGTTGCTCCCAGTTCAGCTGGGTTCTGCGAACTGTTAGTGGAGGTGGGAGGCTCCGCCCACCCACCCTGGATGCTTCTGCATATGCACAGAAGCATCACGCATACACGCGCATGCAAACCAGTAACAACGGGTTTTAGAACCCACTACTGATCTGGAACATATTAAAAAGAGAGCACCCGTATCTCTTCAAGTTGTGTTGTTCTGTGATAGTTTGCTTCCAACTTGTTGCTTTGCAAAGTCTTACATTCACGGAAAAGGTGAGCTGACATTTCAAAGTTTTGACGTCTCTCATTTTAGAAGCTGGCTTTCCTAAAAATGAGACTGTCATGTTCCCTCCTCCCCCAAACAGATCCTCTTGTAAGATCTCTGACAGCCCTTCCCCTCCCCTGCAAGGAATAAAATGCATACCTGGACACGATGCATACTTGGGGAGTGGGAGAGAAGAATTAAATTATTAAAGCGAGTTCCCCCAGGTTACTATGGGAACTTGTTGCTAATGAATCGGTGGGGTTTCCTTTTTACCTTGATGGAGCTCTTAAAAGCCTGTAACTCTCTGCCAACAGGTTTCCTAGGAAAAAGGTTGCCATGGAAACCCCAGGCACTCAACCCAGGTGTGGACCAAGCGTGATGCCAAATGGCATACCAGCTTCTGCTGCCAGACGGGACACCCTTCACCAAGCTGGGTTTGGCCCACGAGCCTCAGCGCTTGTGGTCACATCCTTCTGGAAGCCCCCTGGGGTGGGGGCCGACCAGCTGAGCCCCTCAGAGACCAAGAAATGGCTGGGAATTTGAATTCCAAATGAAACAATCTGGAATTCTTTCCCTGTCACCACATAAAGCCCCCTCCCCATCAAATTTGACTTTTGGTGATGTAAGAAATGACCAACCTGAGCTGAGGGAGGGATCAAACACATCATAAGTCATGAATTCTTGTGTGAGACCTAAGTCCAGCCCACCTTGAATGGCTCTCTTATCCCCCGCACATTTCCCTTGACTGTTAGTTGGCCAGATTCTTGCAGAGAGCTTGCAATAAATCTTTATACTCATTTGAACTGCCTGAATCTCCTGATTTCCCGGAAGCTTGACAGGTAATTTTCGAGATCACAACTCTGCCATCTTCTTGGTTACTAGAACTTCCTGGTCTCCTTCCAGCTCAGGGGTTTCCTAGTCACATTGTTTGAAGTCCAGCCAGGTAACCTTAACCAAGGTCTGCCAGGGGACTTCTTTCTGTAGTTGCCTTCTACAGGAGCCACAGTCTGGTGGACCTGATGGAGAAATGGATAGTCGGAGCAAGGAGAGAGGAATTCCTAAGCAGGCATTTTGGTCTCATTCAGAGGAACAAAGTTGGGGTGGTTTTTTTTCATTGCTAGAAAATGTGGCTGTCATAATCCAGTGGGATCATCAAGTAATTACGCTTCCTGATGAATCTGACGATCTAAATTAGCCTTCTCCCAACCTGTAGATGGAAATCATAGTTGATTATGTATATATAAAAGCAAAGATGGTTTTGGTCTTCAACCAGAAAGATCTAATTTCTACATTGGAGGAGGTGATCCTTCCATTCTCTTCTAGCTTGGCCAGGTGCCACCTCGAATACAGTGTCCAGTTCTGGATTAAGGATTCAGAAGAACCAGAATCCTTCTGAGCCGGATCATGGAAGGGAATGAGAAACTAAGCTCTAGAGGAGAGATTGAAGGATTGAGAGCAGGTTTAGTTTGGAGAAGTGAATTTACAGGAAGGCAGAGTCTGTTGGTTAGAAAAATCAACCTAATGGAGCAGCTTCATGGAGGGATCATGATTCATGGGGTGGAAAGTTGTCTTTACTGGATCTCCCGAAACTGAAGCAGGGTTTAGGATACTTTGGCATGAAGGGGACTCCTGTTGGCATCAAGGGCCTCTTTTTTTGTGGGAATAGATGGTTGTTCTGAAACCATGGGCCCAAGCAATAGAGGATTGCTTGGTCAACAGTAATGAAGATCTTACTGTCCAGTGTGGGAAGCATGTCTTTCTAGAATTCACAGCTACATAGAACAGCAAACTAGATCCCTGGAATAAATGTTGTCATAGCTGCAAGGTCTCCAAGGTGCAGGACCCATCATGCAACCATAGGTTATGTCATGTGGTCTTCTGAAGGGTGCCTGTTTTGGAAAGGGAATCCCACCAGGTGGCTCTTGTGCTGAATGGATGACCATGTCATATCCTGGGGAACACATGTCAAGAGGAAAAGTGCAGGATAGGAGGAGAGACGGTGTGCCCTAAATGCGGATTTCCCAATATCAATGGATCAGACTAGGAGGCTAAATGTTGAGCAATCCGGACTTGGTTGATTGGCAAGCCTCTTGACAAATGGGCATGACTTTCATTTTGCTCTCATTCATTATTCATGCACCACTTCCCTTTTCATGGTGTACAGGGTTTCATCCAATCATGTTCAGCCCTTTAATCTGCAGGGTTTGGTTCTTGGCCTCTCTTGACCACACAAGATTTATTTGATTGTGCTGGGAAAGAACGGAAAGTTGACCTCAGGCGAGACAGGCGCCCGACCCCTCCGGCTCCTCCTCCGCCTTCTTGGGGCCTTTGTCTTCCCTTTCGCTTCTCTCTTTCCTCCTTTCCAGAGGAGCGAATCCTTCTGGAGAAAGAGCTCCCTCCCAAGCTGGAAACCCAATCAATGCATGCAAATGTTCCCTGCAACCGGCATAATTGACATTTGTCACTCACGGTCCTTTGGGTGGTCATATAAATTGGAGTCTTCTCATTTTGCATGTTAATCATCCATTGTTCGGATCTCTCGCTGCTCTGCAGGATTTTAATCAAAGGAAATCAGGGCTGTCTGTTGCTGTTGCTGGTTGTTATTTCTCTCTCCATTCTTTAATAAGAAATGCAAGGCTAAAACTTTTTTTCAGCGGTCGCAATCAGTGGTCTTCCGGTTTTTCCAAAGCAGTGACACTGATGGGTTCATTTCTTGTGTGTTTGGAGCCCTATTGATCCAGAGGGACCTGGTTGTGTTGAAGGTCAGCGGAACAACTCAACAACATCTATTCAGAAACCCTTCCTTGCTGAGATTTTTCTCCAGGGGAGCTGGGAGTTTCTGCTAGGATGTCTCAATCAGAGCTCATATGGGAACGGTGTGTGTGTGTGTGTGTGTATGTGTATGTGTGACCGACTCTGATTTAAAATAAATGGAGTGACCAGGAGGTCTAGGCTGAGAGGGGCAGATCTGGTCTTAGGGCTTCAAGAATAATCTCTCCTCCTGCTCGGAGATGTTGTGGTCCCAAAGCAATTTTGCACAGTTGTAGAGAGAAAGTGCAACCTGCCATTCCAATGGTCACCTTGGGGCCATCTTCCTTGTCTCGATTGTCTCCAGAAACTCTGGATTTCCGTTCCCCAAATCCTCCTCAGCCAGCCGAGCCATCATCCTCCTCGCTTCCTTCTGGGGGTTGGGAGTGATGGCTCTCCATAAGGACCCTTTGAGGAAACCTAAAATTGTATAGACTGAAACATATAGTTTTATGATGAAACACCATGTTGTGATGGAGGTTGGAAGTCACTTCTTCATACATTTCTTGTCTCTTTATTATATCCCTAGTTTTCTCTTTCTTCTTTCTCTTTTTCTTGCACTTTTTACTCCATCTTTCCATTCTTTTTTCTTTCATTAAGTTTAGTTTGCATGAGATTTTACTATTATAATCAAAATTCTTAATAAAAATTAATATATACCCTTCTATCCCACCACCCAACCCTCCCACCATCAGCCCATCCAAATTGAGAGCTAGATTTGGCTTTCCAGGATATGATGAGAATTACATGACACGTCATTGATCCTTAGTAATCACTTAGATAGATTTTCTCCAGGATATTCTCTACTCAACATCTTTCAATGATGCCCCCATCAGCCCTCCACCTGGTTGATGGTCTTCTTCTCTTGCCTTCCACCATTCCTAACATCAGAGGCTTCTCCAGAGAGCTAGATCTTTGCATAATGGGGAACAAGCAGCAGGGATAGGTCTGAATGGAGACAATGGGATATGTAGTCCAACTTTTCCAGAAACACAAAGAGAGACAGTTAGGTTCAAGGAGCTCCACCAACTTGAAAATTTCCTGTACTGTTATGGGAACATTCAGTGTCTGTATATTATTTAACTCACTGGTTCAATTCAAAGATAATTGATCAGATCTTCATATTCCAGCGACTTTTAAAACTGAATTAGAACTGTCCAATCCAATTGGACGAGCCAGAGATCCTGTCTATACACAACAGCAGTCTTTTCCAAACTGGCTCGGAAATCCAGCTCAAACTGATTGGATCGGACAATGCAATTTAACCCTCGAATTGATTTTCTGAATTGATCGAGGCTGTTGAATCTGGAAAGTTGAGATGGATCTGAGGGAGAAGGACTTGGTGAACAGGCAGCAAATTTATCCTTGGGGTTCTCTGCTGTTGGACTTAGACACTGGGGGCTGGGGCTGGGGTCCCAACGATCCTCCCCTCCTTGCAAACACAGAGTCCATGTGTTCCAATAACGCCCGTTACTTTTACGTTATTATACAGGCCATTTCATCCTTGGCCGTCAGTGCTGGACAATGTTGGCAGGAGGAGAGCTTGACTTGACCTTTGGGAAGCCGAGCCAAGACAAAGAAGAGCAACTCAGCCATCAATCTAATTTACATTCAAATAGGAGGTAATGGAAATCCAGTTAATTAACTAGAGTGAGCTCGGGTTCCTTCCCACATGCTCAACAGCCTTCCCCTCCTGCCCCATTAAGAGTGACCATTTGGAGCAAAGTTAGAAGATCTGCCTGGCTTCCAAATGCTACACTTCCTGTCCCCACACCTGGAAAGAGTCACTTGGATTTCAAGGGTGGGGGGGATCCCCTGTCAGATGCAGCAACAAGGGACTCAAAGGAGAATTTCTCTGGTCCCAAATCTCCCAGTTGGCTGCAACCAAATTTTCTCCTGGATACGCCAGCTTTCTTGAAAGTCCCCGGAATTTGCTCAGCTGAGTGGAAGGAAGAAGAGAGCTCTTCCCAATGACTTTGACCCTCAAACCCCATTTTTAGGCCTAGCCATATTTTAGAGCAGAAGGACATCTCCACAGAGAAAGGGCAATGAATTTAGGAAGCAATCCAGCTAATTTCACTTTTAAATCTTCTTCGGCCAGGCAGACTTATCAGTCTGCTGTAAATACCAGGGTTATTTTTAGTCTCTGGGAAAAGGGGTCACAGGACAGGTCAAAAACTTCATGATAACTCCAGCAATTCATTTCTTGCACCGAAACACAATTTTCTCCTGGCTGTAAATGGGGGAAAATATGCTTGGAAACCTGTAGAGTTGCACTGAATGGCCTCTGCCAGTGGAAATCTTTGATCTGCATATATTGGGGCACAATTTGGAAACTAAAGTCCAGTATTTGAGGGGGAGCCATTTTTCTTCCTTTGACCAACGATTGGCAGCAGCCAAAAAATAACCCGGCTTCTTTTCAGTTGAGAAATCAGTGAGGTTGCCAAACCCCACTCCAGTTTGTGCCCCAGTTCAATTTAGTTTGAAAACCCATGAAAGTCAGTTGATTTGTTTAATTGTCTGCCTGCCTGCAAAGTCCTGAATATACAGGACTTTATATAAACTACAAAGGTAATAGCAACAGCAATAGCACTTAGACTTATATACTGCTTCAAAGTGCTTTACAGCCTTCTCTAAAGCGGTTTACAGAATCAGCCTCTTGCACCCAACAATCTGGCTCCTCATTTTGCCCACCTTGGAAGGATGGAAGGCTGAGTCAACCTTGAGCCTGGTGAGATTTGAACTGCTGAACTAGCAGTCAGTTGAAGTGGCCTGCAGTGCTGCACTCTAACCACTGTGCCACCTCGGTAGCTCTAGATAAAATTTATTTTGTGTGATCACCTCTCCTGGAAGATATCTGTCCACCCACCAGGCCAGAGAAGGTGGGTGCACTCCAGGTCACCTCCCTTAAATCTTGACGGGACTTCAGAGAAGCCATGTCTTCTCTGTGGCTTCTCTGGCCCCTTGGAACAGCCTCCCCCCCAAGATTGGGTGCCATCCCAGCTACTCCCCCGCCCAAAGAAGACCCTTGGCACAGCTGCCCGCTGCCCTCGGGAAGGAAAACCGTCTCAAAAGCCACTCTTATTAAAACTCTCCATCTTCCCCAGCAGCCGGGCGGGCAGGACCCAGCGATGCCTGATGGCTGATTTGCAGCCCAGACAGAGTTGCTGCCTCCTCAGACCGCCTCAGCGTGCCAGCTTCCCTACGGAACAACTTCTTAATTTGGATTTGTCTGTTTTATTTGCTTTCTGAAGACTGTTTAACCGGCTTGAAGGGGAGGGGGAGGAAGAGTTAATTCTGTTTAAGAGCTGGGCTGCAAATAGTAAATAGCCAAGAGTTCTAATTAAAGTTTTAATTGAGAATTGCAGCCATAATCCTTGACTCTGGCTGGCTTTCCCAGGATGGAAACCACCAGCAAGCCCATCATCCTGTGTCATTCTCAGCACCACCTCTGGCATCACTCAAGTGATGTGATGATGGCAAGGTGGCGGCACATGGCTGTCCTCCCGATAGTCAAGTCTTCGACTCTCTTCAGACCCTCCTCTCCCTCCTCTTCCTCCTCCTCCTCCTCCCCCCCAATATATTTCAGTTATTATTTCTGTTTATCTAGAGGAGGATTTCTATCTTCCCTAAGCACGAGGCAGACAAAGAGCCACCTACTACACCATCTTCATCATCTTCATCATTGTTGCTCTCAGCCCGGGGATGATGAGGATGGATTTTATCAGATTTCTCTCTTGCAAATTGGGCGCCGAGCTTCCTGCTTGCAATTAGGAGAAACCAATCCGTGCAAGCAACCATCGGCCTGTTCCTTTAGCTGAGAGGTTGCTGGGCTACGGAGGGCGGGTGGAAACATGTCCTTGATTGAAATGGATGGTCCAAGCCAGGTGGAGATCTTGGAGCCAACTAGGGGGAGATTTCTCCTGAGCCCCACTGATTTTTTTTTCCAGATCCTTCTTTCCTCTTCCTTTTTCCTAGTCTGTTGCTAAGCAACCAGTGCCATTAGAAGATGGAACACTTATTGGATGACCAACATCCGGCCTCCATCTGCTTGAACTTTATGGATGATGGCGTTTTTCCAGGCTTCTTGCAAATGGAGTTTTAGGCCCGAAGGCCAGTCACTGGATCTGTTATGAAGTGAGCTGTTGGATAGTTTGGCTCTTTTTTCCTCAGGGAATCGCTCCCTCCTTCCCCTCCTTTGGAAGGATTTCTCCCTAGCCCCTGGCTCCCCAACACCCGAGACCCCAAGTAGGGACCTGCTTGAGCTGATGGTAACTTGTGAGTTGGAGAAACAAGCAAGAAGCAAAACGGAACAATTTAGGAGGGAAATATCTGGATTATTCTGATTCCCCCCCCTTATTATCTCCCCCTGGGCTCTTTTCAGCTTTAGACTCTGAAGGAAGAAAGCTTAGCATTCCCAGGGGGAATCCAGGAGACCCACTGAGAGCCCTTTTGGGCTAACCAAGAGGATTCTTTGCCCCACCGGAGTCATTTGACTTTGCTGCATTTTGGGGAAGGAGATTCCCCCTGGCTGTCTTCTGGGGCTGGGCAGGATGAGCCCCAATGAACTGAGATGGAAAAAAGGTGCAGAGAAGAGCAACTAGGATGATTAAATGCCTGGAGACTAGGAACATAACATAGGAAGAACGGTTGCAGGAACTGGGTATGGCTAGTCTAGAGAAGAGAAGAAGGACTGGAGGGGACAGGATAGCAGTATTCCAGTATTTGAGGGGCTGCCACAAAGAAGAGGGGATCAACTTATTTTCCAA
>JANHGD010002925.1:69167-79389 GCA_027560375.1 Imantodes cenchoa
CTAAAGGAGAAATTTCCTGACAGTGAGAACAATTAATCAGTGGAACAACCTGCCTCCAGAAGTTGTGGGTGCTTCATCGCTGGAGGTTTATAAGAACCTGAGCAGGGGGTTGGACTAGAAGACCTCCAAGGTCCCTTCCAACTCTTTTATTCTGCATTCTTTTACATCAAACTTGCAATATCTTTATTCCTTATCTCACACGTCCTTCTCTTCTCTCTCTCTCTCCATTGCTGAGCAGTTACTCTCTGAAAGCTTTTGTGTTTCCCCCTTCCCAGCCTACCTTCCCAGCCTACCCCCCTTCATCAGCCTGGGACACAGAACTCAGGTCATGATTCACATGCGGTTCTCCCCTCCCCATAGCCCCCCCCCCAGCCCACCTTCCTCTCACCTGAGTTCATATGTCCGTGATCAAAAGCTTCCTAATTCAAGGTCACTGTTAGAAAAACATGGCCAGAGAGGTGAATGCAGATGTAATGCCAACACATATAAACGAAAAATATGCTTTGATCCCTCTGACTTTGCGTGAATGTTGCAAATGAGTTTATCTAATCTGACAGGATGAGATTTAATTGCAGATAGTATAACAAAATACAAATATGCTGCATTCAAGGTCAAAGAGGTCTTCGCTTCCCAAAAGATGCTACGGGCATGCCACTGATCCCACCTACAGATGATAATTAGAGATGGCATCTGGAAGCAAAGGTTAGTTCCCTGCCGGGAGAGGATTCCAAGTAATAGTTGAACCAGGAGAGAGAAGAAAAGGATTTGCCTCTGTTTGGGGGGCTTGCTGTTGATTATATAGAGTTAGGCGTGCTTTTGATGGGCGATCTCCTGCACACGGCAGCCTCCAGATGTGTCAGGCATCAGCTCAAAGGAGCGAAGGGCTTTGGTTTGGATGGAGGTTGCAGAGCTGGAGGATGAAGGATGACGGTGGGGGAAATATGATGACAAAAAAGAGCAGAGAACCCACAGCTATGTCGGCTCCATCAGCCTGGTTGGGTCTCCCGTGTGGGGAGGGGCGTCTTTTGAAACAATGATTTTATGTGGGTTTTACTGGGTTCGTCATTTGAGGTGGGCGATCAGATTGACTAGAGTTGCGTGCCTACTTTGTTGTCACCTTTCATTCTGGGCTTCCTGTTAGCCTGCCTTGTCCTGTGGTTATAGTGGGGAGTTGAGCGCATGTGTGCTTCACGTACAAGGACTCAGATCAGTAATGGGTTTCCCTTACCGTTCCTACCGGTTCGGAGATGTGTGCGGATCGTCCGTGATGACGTCCAGGCAGGTGGGCGGAGCCTCCCGCTGCTGCCGCTACTGGTTCACCCAAACCAGGGTGAATGGTAGCCACCCACCTCTGACTCAGAGGTCTCTGCAAGCTGAGTAGGGTAAAAGGTAGACATCCCCTGTGTAAGAGATGTGTGAGAGAGACCACATCATACAGGCCCAGATCTGCTGGCCAGAACAGGATAAATCATAGATACTTTGCAGGAGAGCCCTGGAGAGTTGACCTGGATACAACTGATGTTGGCTTGTTTTGTGCCAATGTAGGACCCTTTGCAAAAATGGCTAGGTGCTTTTCCGTTCTTCCAGCTCACCTGAAATCCCAGTCAGACATTGACTTTTTACACAAGGCCCCCACTGTCTTGTAAGCGTCTGAAGCTGTGAACATCTAAGGTTCTTCTGTGCACAATATTAGCCAGCAGGTTTCTTGGACTTCCTTCATTGTGTAGAACCACTGATTGCTTGCATCATCGCACAATAGGAAGCTGCAGAGCTTCCTATTTTAATAGAATAGAATAGAATAGAATTCTTTATTGGCCAAGTGTGATCGGACACACAAGGAATTTGTCTTGGTGCAGATGCTCTCAACGTACATAGAAGAAAAGATATATTTGTCAAGAATCATGAGGTACAACACTTAATGATTGTCATAGGGTTTAAGGATCCTTTTGTGGCTGAGCTGTTCCCACCAACCTGGAGAGCATAAACTTCAAACGTTCTCCTCACCCTGAGAAAACAGTCCCAGGTTGGAGCTTCTGCAGAACCGCAAAAACACAACATTTTAGAAGGGAAGGCTTTCCCTCTGTCTTTGGCCTTTGCCCCTCCTGGAGACACACACACACACACACACACACACACAGAGTTTTATTTTCTCCTTTCAAAGCCTCTGAGTTTCCCCAAGATGCCCTTTTTGTCCAGTGAACCAGCCCTCAGAATATCCGAATACGAAGAAGGCAATCTATGGATGCTCTTTGGTAGCTGAAGAAAGAATTCATTTGCAGAACACTAGAAATTCTCTAACAGGAGCAAATAAAAATAAGTCCCACTCCAAGCAGACAAACCTTCTCCTACACAGCTCAACTGGAAGGCTGGGATGCCTTTCTCTTCCCTTCCCAAATTCGAGGTCTTTCTCAGATTTCCTTTTTAAAATAAACCCCTCCAAAAGAACTTAGTTCTTGTTCTTCAAAAGCCCTTCCTTTGTGGCCTCACAAGGTTATTTTTTGAAATAACCTTCAGGAAAAAAACACTTGATTTTATGGCATCTGGCTGTCCCAGGGTGGTGTTAATTATTTCCTACAGTACGTTTTATTAAGTGTCATTGCGCATTGTCACAATTCATACAACATAGTTAACAACCTCATGGTGGGTTGCATGAGTCATGCAAAGAAGAAAAATGGATCCCTTGATCCAGGCAATCAAAGAGCCTCCAGTTGTTTTGGATTAAACTGACAGCCAAGCAACTGGGGGCTAGTTAACCCTTTCCCCTCCCACAGTGTGGCAGGCCTAGAGAGGCCCCATGAGTACAAGGCCTGCCTAGGCATTCTACGTCTATGGCCATTTGGGCTTTCAGCCTCATCCCTCGTGGTCACCCAGGAGGGGTCAGAAAGCCTGGGGTTGGTGGGGTACTCTCCCTAACCTTCTGCACTGAGGCCAATCTGATTGCACCATTGTACATTTTAGGATCTGGAACTGGGGATGGAAATGCCAACTTCTTCATGTCTTGGAGGACAGCAAACGCAGTCCTAGGCAACTAACCCAAATCTCCTGATCAAAGTGACAAGTCAGGTACACGGGGAGATGTTGGTCAGCTGCATTTTGTAAACAGTTGTTATGTTCCCTGTAATATGTGGCTGGCCACCCCTAGATTCTGATTTCCTCAATTCAAGCATTGGTTCTCTCTTTGATGCATCCAGACAACCCTTGACTTGCTCCCTGATCAGATTCAGAGCTAAGCATTCAGCCACACATCCAGCCCTTCAGGCAAGAACTGAGGACCTGCCAACCTTCTCCACAGCCATGTGCCCAAAGAGGGAGCCTCCAGCTCTTCCAGGATTAAACTCATCCAAGCAAAACCTCCCCAGAGGCAGTTTCTACACTGAGGGTGTTGCAGCTCCCTTTTTGGGATCTTCTGGCCTTCTGTCAGGTGGGGTAGCAGAACATGGGCTGAAGTGCCCTTCAAAAGGTTTCCGTTTTCTTTCCCTACAAAATAAGCTGCTGGCGAGTTTCTCTTGGTCTTGCTTAGAGTTGTCTTGCTTCTTGGAGGGGATCAAGGTCCATTTCAGTATCTGCAAAACCTTCATGAGATGCTTCTCCACCCCTCTTCCCTTACGAATATTAAACCCCAGAATAATGGAGAAAGGATTGTCCAGTGAAAGAGGGGACATTCCGCTGGCCGCCGTCATCACTAAGACAGTGGAAGACAGTCACATTCCTTCCAAGAAACCGTCAATGAAATCAATTTCTTCCTAGAAACAAATTGAATATAAATATTGTCTTTTATCAACTGAATGAGAGACTGTACATAAATTATCCTCTCTGCACAGGTAAAGTTGATGAGTTGATTGTCTTCGGGTTAACGGGAAAACAGATGCTTTCCCCAAAATCTTGGAAGAAAACCAACAGGGTGGAAAAGACATTGTTTCTCTTTCCCCTGCCTTCAAAATCAAATTATAGGATCCCACAAATTAGCTTCACAGAGGACAAGGAGGAGTAATGGGCCATCAAAACATCTCTTTTAGCACACCGGCTTTCCTGAATGGTTTTTTATAAGTGTTTTATTGTTCAGTGATTAACAGCACCAATAACAAAAGCAAGGATGGAATTGCAACCTCCTGTTTGATTTTGCCAAGAGAACGTTTTGCCTTCGCCTCTGCTCTGCTGGCAACCTTGCCCTGCTCCCCTCCGTGCCTGGGGCCCTCCGTCCCCCTTCCTTTCTAATCCATCATAATTCCATCTCCGCTGCTTCACTTGATTAAAGCGCAGCGCATGACAAGATGGAGAAACACTGTTTTCCAAGGTCTATTAGATTACACATCCACAAACAACTCCAGTGGGTTCTCAGGCACAATGTGGATGACGCTTCCCAATGATTCATTTTGGGACAGACAACAGGCCTTTTCACCAAGGCCCAGGAGAAGTGGGGCTGGTGTTGAATTCTAGCTGCTCCCTGCTCACCAACATTATTCACAGTCTTCTTCGTGTGCCCCAGGAAGCAAAAACCTGCTTTAATTTAAGAAATGTGAAATTGAGTATTCATGAACAAGCTGCTTTGGCCTGCTAAATGAATGGCTAATATTTGCCTCCACATCTATCCAGCCTGCGAGGGAAGAATGGTAATTTTGCACAGCATCTTGATACGAAGGAAGGGACTTTTATCTGTCTAACACTTTTCCGAAATTTCTTGTACAGCTGAAGAGGAAGCTCAGAATAGGAGAGTTTCTTCCTTCTTGCTCCTTCAATAGGGATCTGTGTTCAGATTTGGATTGATGGACTTTTTTTTAAATCCAAGACTTGTCATGAAGATGACTCTCTCTGCTTCTGTCTCTCTCCTATGTGCCCATGAAAGCATCTATGAATTATAATTAAATTGGAAGCATATTTAAACTGTTTTTAGGACTGCTTAGGACAGAACAAAATATCTGGGGCACATTAGCCCATTGGATTTAATAAATCTTCTGCTCCCTGGACTTGGGCCAGTAACAGCAGCGCATAATCTTCACCATTGCCATTTAATTAGGCCGAGTGTTGCTTTCTAAACCTATTCTTTGTTCATCTGAAACACAGCAAGTAGCTTAGAAATTAATGGGTTCCTTGAAAAGACATTCAAGCTCCTTCCCTTTCATCCATGAAACAACATCTCGCTGGAAAGGCATTGGCAGACAGGCATAGGCACAGGGTGCACTCTGCAGCTGGGACCATCCTTCCATCCCATTGGGTGTCACTTTCTTCCAGAAACAAATTGTGCATTAGAAGGGTGTCTGTGGAGGTTTTCAGTCATCCAAGTCATGTTTGTCCCAAAGGTGCTTTTTCAAGAGGCAACTGGACTTCCTTTGCTTTTCCTGGAAGATATTTAGTTTCTTATCCAGTTCTGAAGAAGCTTCTTGGATAAGAAGTGAAACATCTTCACGGAAAAACAAAGGAAGTCCCGTTGCCTCTTGAAAAAGCACCTTTGGGATGCATTAGAAGGGACTATTGGCAGAGACTCTTGAAATCTCCTCTTTCTTTGGGGACACACTTGCTCCAAATCACTCAGAATGTTCCATCAGGGCCACCCAAAATGGCACCAGCTGCATGAAAACAGATGTTTCTCATTCCAGGGAAAACCTCCTGAGATACGGTCTGTTCAGTCTCTTCTGGCTGAGCTAAAGGGCAACCAGATTAGAGATGATGTGAATTTTCATAGGGTCAAATCCATGTCATGCTGAATTCTGGGTTTTCTCCCAGGATAGGTTGAACCAGAAGAGCAGCGCAAGGAGAGCGAGAAGCTTTTCAAATCTTCTGATTGGACATCAGGTTGGTCCTGCTGAGGATTATGCCTCTTTTGCCCCACCAAAAGAAAGGCAGAACATCTGGATTCTCTTCCCATCTGCCCCATCAGTGACTTTACTCTATAGGAAAATATGTCCCTGTTCATTATACGGACTCTCTTCCCCATCCCAAATAGACAATGCTTGGCATTTTTTATTGGGAAGCAACTTCGGGAGCTGCACTGCAGAGACACCACGTTCTGGAAATATTATTTATAGCATTGGAAACTGTGTTCCCAAACAATCTGAGATTTTGCTCTCCGTCCACGAGGCTTGATGCTTTGTATAAGCAACAGATGCCTGTGACAGTCTGCATCAGAACAAAACTGGACAGCTTTTGCATTAGACTTCTGCCTTTTTTAAATGAAGTTTTCTCCTCTTGAAGAGGTTGTTGTTGTTAGTTGTGAAGTCATGTCCGACTCATTGCGACCCCATGGACAATGTTCCTCCAGGCCTTCCTGTCCTCTACCATCCCATGGAGTCCATTTAAGCTCACGCCGACTGCTTCAGTGACTCCATCCAGCCACCTCGTTCTCTGCCGTCCCCTCCTTCTTTTGCCCTCGATCGTTCCCAGCATTAGGCTCTTCTCCAGTGAGTCCTCCCTTCTCATTAGGGGGCCAAAGTATTTGAGTTTCTTGAAGAGGCGGCAGTGAACAAAGACTAGGCAGTTGATCTCCTTCCCAAGAATGCAGGTCTTCAGCACCCAGGACAGCTCCTCAAGGGTGCCCTCAGGGCTGCAGTGTGTTAAACTGGTGGGTGTGTTGACTTGTGGGTATTCATATTTCTTCCCCTTGGTTAGCAGGAGCCCCAAGCCTACCTAGATGTTACTGCAATCCTCATCTCAATATCCTCAATACATCATCTCCAGTCTTCCATTAATTATTTAGTAATTTATCAAATTTATATTGCTGCTGAGCTCACCAAAGTGGCTCTGGGTGCCCATTTTCTTGATCACATGGGCCCCTCCCATGCACACTCTGGACAACCCCAGAAAGGGTGTGTAACCCAAGTTGCTGTTTTCCAATTCACATCCCTGACATTGGCTAATTTAAGGAGGAACCGGACAGGCCCCGAGGCCCAGCTGAAGTAACCCATAACTACACATTGTAGTTCTTGCAGAGATGAGCCGGCCATCTCTCTCCACCATCTCTTCGGTCAAGGCCTGGGCAGAAGAGGGAACCAAGGCAGGGCTGGCAAGGAGGTTGAAGCACGCCAAGGAGAGGGAAGGGGATCAGTAAGGATGGAACAGAAGCCGGGAACTGAGTATCAGTGGAGCTGAAGACACAAGGATGTCGAGGCTACCAGGACGAAGGCTCTCCAGTATGTAATTTTGATATTAAGGGAAATGAGGCTAAAATAGCTGCTTAGAAAGAGGCTTTTTGCAGAGAAGACAGCACCGCGCATCCACAGCCGGGGAGAGGGCACAATGGATCTACGCAAATGCCACTCTAGCCCATAATTGCAACATTACAGGCAATCTAGCCATCCCTTGGAGTGACGGGGAGGTTATAACCGTTGCTGGAAGGGAGAGCAAAGGCAGTTTACGCCGGACAATATCAGGGGTTGTCAAAGCAGCTCTGCCTCAACCCTCCACAAGTCAGCATGACCCAAATGGGCAAAATCCCCTAGCCCAAGACTCTTCATTTGCCCCCTCTCCAGATACAACACACACACAAACACACACAGAGTGAGAGAGAGACACAGAGAGAGAGAGAGAGAGAGAGAGAGAGACAGACAGACAGACAGACAGACAGACAGACAGACACAGAGAGAGAGAGGACTCCTGGGTCAAGCAATTCAGATAGTCCTAAACGTACAACAATGACAGTTGTAAGTAACCATTCAAAACTACATCATTGTAGCTACGCTGCCCCACTCACGACGGGAGAGTAACAGTCCGTCCACACAAAGGTTATTACTATTAATAATAATAACACAGCTTATTATTACAGAGGGATGGAAGATACAGAAAAGGGAGCTGGCACCAGTATTTTTGAGCATTAAAGCTGATGAATATCTGTGCTTTGGATAATTAATCCACAAGTGATTGATTACGGCTCCCCTCGCAGCGTATTTCACGGGTAACTACTCCACGCAGACCTCCAATCAGTTAATGGGACTCTCAGAGTCAAACTAAGCAACATCTCTGAGTGACAGGTGTGTTTTATCACCCAGCTGTTAGAGCTGAGATGGTGGTAAATTTATTGGCAAGGCAGTTTATGGCCAAATGATTTACTCAGGCGCTCCGTGGAAGGTGAAGCCTCTGAGTTTAATAATATCTGTTGAGTCGACCTGATGCAACCGGCCAACTTCCTCTTCTAGGGTCCTCTTTGGTCTCTCGTTCCCAGGAATGAAAAGTGGAGCTCTCCCCATTTTGGTGGCACAAAACTGAGGCCCTAGGATATGCCAACCATTCGTCAGGTGGGATTGTATGAAAAGTAAGAGAGGAGTGGTGCCAAACCTCACAACTCTGTTTTCCACAAGGACTTGTTTCCTCCAGCACAGCTCCTCATAAGGCTTTTCTCTCTCATAGGCTCAAAGGGACCGTGAAGATCATCTAACCCAACCCCTTGCCCATGGCATCCCACAGAAAGGTCTGTCCAATCTTTGGTTTGAGAATCTCACGTGGGAGACCACGTGTTCCATTGAAAGACCCAGGAAAGTCCTCCTAATTTTGAATTTGGATCTCTAGAGCTTGGTTCTTGTCTTACTCTTGGGTTCAATGGATGTTAAATCCACCCTTTTATTCCAGCCTTTCTAGTATTGGAAGATTGAAATCAGCTTTCCCCATATCCTTCTCTTGTTTTAGAACCAGTTCCTTTATCCATTCTTCATAAGACCCCTTATCACCTTTGCCTTCTTCCTCGCCACTCTTCCTAACGACTCCACATCCTTCTTGGACCGTGATGACCCGAGCTAGACAGATTATTCCAGATGGAGTCTTGACCCTAACTATGATACTTCCAAGGGATCTGAGGCTACACCTGTAAAAGCTCCGTTGATTGGACGTTTAGACTCTGTAGTTTTTCAATGTGTTCAACAAGGTGGAACAGGACACTTAATTGCCTAAAAACTCCAGTAGCATCCAGAAATGGTTCCCTTGGGTCAAACCCCCACCCAAACTTTAAGATGCATCCCTGCTGGGGTGCTTTTCACACCCACGGCCATGTTTTCTGAACGTGCATTTAGTGTCTGCTTGAAACAACATGCACTTTCATGCATAATCTAGTCCTGGGCTCTCAGCAGCTTGCAATGTCCCAGACTCCAGACCCTGGCATGAAGCAAAACGCTTAGTGGAATGCAAGACTGAAGAGGCCTCTTCCTCTCTACCCTCCTTCTATTTAGCCGGCTCCAGAATGTGCATCATTAAGGCAATAATTGACTCTCACTCTGCCTTATCTGGACCCACATGATTGCTGAGCGAGAGAGGGAGGGGGAGGAAGGGCAACCAGAGGAACTATCTGCTGCATTTCGCTCTCTGAAAGACACTGTCATTTGTTTGCTCCTCCGGTGCCGTATCGCCACAGATGGGAACTTTGGTTACTAGGTAACCAGGCTCTGTCAACCAATGGTGGGAAAGAGTTAACTAGTCGCCCAGTGGATGTCAGTGGGAAATATTTCTTTTGTGCAATAGCTATTCCGAGAGACCGGCTTTCTCTCTCTTCTGCTTGCCTTTAGATGAAGGCTCCATCCAACGCAGGAGGGGGGATCTGAGTAACTATTAAGCCTCATTGTGAAGGGGGATAAAAGCCTTCAGCGGTGCAAGAAACGGGTCCATGAATCAGTTCCGCTTCTGTTTGCAACAAGCTGCTGCTTTTTGGGTTCACTGGGCACAATGGTGGCCCAACTCAAGAAGCCTGGGGTGGCTTTGAAGGTCAGAAGCGCCGAGAGATAACGAAGTTGGCCTTCCGTTCACTGCAGGCGTTCTTGTCACGTAGATGTTGCGGTCTTTTGGATTGTCTGGGGCGACAGTGGAGGCTGATGGAACTTATGGGGGGGATCAGGAGGGTTCAAGGGGCATGTCAAGCGGTCAGGATGGTAGCATGATGATGCGTCACTATTTATGTTGGCCTCCTGCTGGACTGGAACAGCATAGGAACCACCACCACCCCCAGGAAATCAAATACTAACAAAGGAAGCCAATCCTTAACAGGGATAAGAAAGAGGGCGACAAGGCCAGCCCCCTTTCTCAAATGCATTGATATCCTCTGTGAACACACACTGAAGTTCCATCCCTCTTATTCTGCTCTTTCCTCCCACAAGTCAGCCTTCCTTCTATGCCTCTGGAGACCCTTCTGTCTGATTCCCCCTCATTTCGACCTCAGAGATGCTTGCTTTTCTTATTCTCCATCCACAGTTTCCTCTCTGTTTCTCTCCCTCTTCTCCTGACCCCCCCCCCCTCCTCCTCCTCCTCCTCC
>JANHGD010002928.1:313786-325092 GCA_027560375.1 Imantodes cenchoa
TCCTAATAATCCTATAAAATATTCTTTATTTAAATTACATGTGTAGTCTCCCAACTGTTACAAAAAATAGTATTTGAAATGGCAGAAAATAAACATGGGTTAACTAATAGGTATAATAAACAGCTATCTGCAACTCATTTGAGAGAGAAAAGTAGTGCTTTCAGTAATAAATTAGATTGCATTTTTTAAAAAATAATTAAAAATACTTGCAGAATAAAAGAGACTGGAGATGGCTCGGTCACCCTAGATTTCAATCTTAGACACCAATCAAATGGCATTATTTTAAAATAAAGAACTGGAATTGAAATATGCAACCCAATTTAAAGAATATATGCATGTAAAAATATAAAGACAAGGGTTTTTTCCCCAAAATTACAGAGTGTTTCTTAACATAAAAATGGGTGCAAAAAACATGATAAAATTATTTCCAAGACAAAACCTCTTCTTGAAAATAAAGCTGAAGTCCTAAATCTGCCCGCTCAGAAGGAACTTTTTGCATCTTGTGAAATACATACATTTGTCTAGGAGGTGAAGTAGTAGACACCTGATTTCTGAAAAGTTTATTTCTTATAATGCTTTGCAAAGTTTATAATCCCTTGATAGTTTTACTTTGCAGTTTCTTAGCTTTGATATATTTTTCAGGTACATCAGTCTTGCTTAATGATATTAAATATGATTGATGGATACATAAAGTTTGTGTAGTGTGATCAAGGAACTGACCTAGAAACTCTGAGACCTTGAGTTTGAATCCTGCCTTACACACAAAGCCAGTTTGGGGACATTGGGCCAGTCACAATATCTCAGTCCAGGAAGCAAACAAAGGAAAACCATTGCCGAAATTTAGCCAAGGAAATTGCAGGGATTACTTTGGCCAGTAACCAGAGGTTAACAGGGTCTGAAAACACACACATACACAAATGATAATAAGAATTATTTTATTTTTCAGACAACAAGTTAAGTGAAGCTTCAGGGGGTGGACTTGAAAATGGAGAGCAAAGTGATTTAGATTCTGACAGTGACATGGAAGGCAACCCAGAAAATGGAGTAATTGATGCTGTACCTGTTGATGAAAATCTATTTACTGGCGAGGACTTGGAAGAACTAGAAGAAGAACTAAACACACTTGATTTAGAAGAATGAACTAGCAAATCACATTTGATTTAGAAGAATGAACAAGCAAATCAAACATTGTCTTCATCTGGTTTATCTAAAATTCTTAAATGGAGTGTTCTTGGTTCCTCATGTGATTCTGGAAAGAACATTAAAGCAGAAATATTTCGCCAATTTTTCTGATTCAGTCTTAACCAGTTTCATAAAAAACTATTCATGTAATACACCGAAAAGATTCATTTAATATACAGGGATATTGTAATGAAATGTCAAAAGTAGAAGACTAGCTAATTTTCCACAGAATATAAAGTTGAATGTTGCTGTCAGGTCCTGGAGGAGATCAAAGCACAACTGCATCTAAGTTAAGTGTGCTTGAATGATTTAAGTTTAAGATATATATATATTGTATGATGATAGATTGAAATGGCTTTCTCTGTGCGGAAATTGATCAGAAATTTTAAAGCAAACATGCTCATGATGGAGACTCAAAAAGTGACACTCTAGTATGGGGCTCTGTTTTCCATATTAAACACAACTGACTGACAAAAGTGTAAAATAAAGGCTATATGATTGAAAATATTGATCCCAGTATACATGCATGTTTTGCAGGCAACAGTAGACTTGAACAAAAGCAGTTTTGCAGATGGATGCAGCTTATGCTGTAATCTAGAGGTAGTGATTCTGAATGCAAATGCACATCCCTCCTTTTTGTTGATCCAAAAACCAAACCAAAAATCCAGAATGAGCCGTGATTTCCACAACTTTATTCTTGTATCGATATCTACTGTAAATTTTGTGATAGTTTAGATTTCTGCTTTGAGTCACCTGCCTTAGTGGAAGACTCTAGCATTCTTTCTTATCTAGAAGTAAAGTAAAAAACAAATTGCACATAATTGAAAAATTAGTTACTGTATTACAATGGCATTTTAGATAAAATGTATGACGAGCCAGGTGGATTAACGTTAAATATTTGCTTTGCATTTTATTTTATGGCATTCAGAAGCTATCCTAACATTTTATTGCAAAGCAATGATGTAAGAAGGTCTGTCTAACTGATGTGAACTTTGATGTGTCTTAGAAATCGGGCTTTTGTATTCATTTCAAATGTCTCGTGTCTAGCTTGAAATCAACAGCCTATGTACAAATCCAAAAACGTATTATTTGGAAAGAGGATTATGAACACTGGGAATTAAAAGTAATTTCACTGCTTGATCTAGCTGGTAAAAGGCAACTCCTTGCTCCATATCCAGAGAAGTGTGTACTATCTTTTTAATTGTAAATTGATATTGAATGTGAAATAGAAAGTTGTAGACTAGTAAATGAAATCTTCCTGGAATTCTGGTTTCCAACTGGATTAAGGAAGGAAACAAAGCTGATATAATGATAGAGTGAAATGGCTCTTCAAGATTGCCATTATTTTTATACTTCATGTATAAATTACACATAAATGCAAATCCAGTTGTTTCTTTGTCAGTCCTTTTCTCCCTCCAACCTAGATTATTCCTCTTGGGTTTTTTGCCTTAATTTCCCAACTCTGCAGAGACTTATGGACTTAAGTTTACGTTTGTTTTTTAAGTACCACAACATATCATAGCACACCTGTTTGCAAAGGGAATATTAATGTAATTGGACATCTTAATATTTCTCCTTTAAAAAAAGTTTGGAAGAATCTTCACAACAAAAGTAAACATTCAGTAAGCCTATTAATGTTATTTATAGAGAATGAATTGTGATGGCTCTATTTATTTTTCCAGTGTTGTTCATTTTTACTACATCAAACTATAATGAAATATAAATACATTTTTTTCTGAAAATGATTTAATTTTTTTACTAATAGATGAAGCTATGCTTTTTTCCAGGAATCTAAATATTCATCTCTGTTTCTGCATATATTAACTTATTAAGTTATTATCTATGATTTTGGAAGGAATATATCAAAATTGGTAAATCACAGTATCTTGCTAAATTTGATAATGTCCTAACTCTGAAAAATAAGTTCTTGAATTAAGGATAAGAGATTTCTGGGTTGTATCTAAAATAATGTCACATTTTTTTGTTTTCATGAAAAAAACTCTTCCAATTAACCTTAGGATTCCTTGAAAAATTGATAAGTGTTTAATAGAACTATTAAAATGTCTATTGAAATAGATCCAGATTATCAAGAGGGAAACCATGTAAATGGTTTAGTGAAGTGGTTTATATTTCCAGTAAAGGAATTTACTGGAATTGACCAAGCAATTTGGTCTGTTTGTTACTGTGAGATGGTCCTACGGCAATGACATTTTATATTTCTTAAATTAAGAGTACCTTATACAGAGTCACACAGGACCTGAAACAGAATATAACAGAAAGAGGCTATAGTTTTAGAAGGCTCCAAGTAATTCATCTGAATCATTTTTTACTCGTGCCTACAATGTAATTTCAAAAGAGATTTTCAAGTCCTAACTTAAGGTTAAGAGAGAATTGGAATTCCATTCACAAAAGTTTGCTTAGTACAGCAACCTTCAGTTTCTATAAAATCATGTGGATTTGATGTTTCATCAGGATTGGCTTACAGAAATATAAGAGACAGACGGGGTTAAATTGAAAAAAGGTGAAAAGTTCTTCAAAAGTCAGAACATTTTTGAAAAGGTAAGTGCATAGGCCCTTTATACATTTTGTATGATGTCAAGATTGTAAATAATGTACTGCCTGATATAATTATTTTAGAATGCTAGAAGAAATATTAGTAAGCTCATGTTTATTATTCAAGGTGACTGAAAATGTGTCCCTATTGTTATGAAACTTACACTGTTAGTCATATACATTTTTTTAACATAGCAAGACTTATTTATGGCCAAAGAAGTATAGGTATATGATGTATGCATCGGAAACAAATACAATTATGAAGAACCCGTAGACATAGTAAATATATAGAAGTTTTATATCAGGAAACAATGTACATGATTTTTATTGTGAAACGAAAACAAAACAAAAATTCCATTGAAATATTTCCTTTTATCTTATTTTTTTCATGTCTGATTTACATCCATTCTCGACTTCCTGTTTGCTATTGGCAATTGTTGACACATATTTATAGATATGTACACCCATGTACCTACTTTGGTGCCAGTAATATGAATATATATTAATATATTAATATAAAATATTAACTGTAATATTGAAAAGTAACTTTTAAAAGTATAGTTAAAATGTATAAAAGGAAATGTTATTTACTAATATTTTATATTAGTAAATAACATTTCCTTTTATACATTTTAATACTTCTAAAAGTTACTTTTTTTTTAAAAAAAAAGCATGCAATCTAGCCTAATACAAACTTAAATGCGTAATTAATCAATGTTCCTATGTACCCAAGGACTCAGTCCTCACTGCAACCCTAGCATGGAGAGTAGTATCAACTTTGATTGATTAGTCTCTTCACATTTAAAATGTACATTTTGGCCCTAAATTGGCGCAAATTGTTTTCAATGTAACATGTTTACTTTAAATTATTAACATTATGTTTGTGGTTTCAGGGGACATATTCAGTACATGTGTGTGCATATTGACTAAGTGGATTTTGTGGTACTAGTGAAAACAGTCATGAGAAAGTATTGTGAAAAGTTAGTTAAAACTCGTCTCATTTACCTGAACAGCTTTCCCTATGTTAATATTGACTTACGGATCACTTCTTTTCAAAGCCATAGTGTATATGTAAACCAGTTCAGATACTTTACCATGTAAAGTATCATACAGGATAAGGCAAATGTTTTCTAACTCTAGTATGATGTTCATAGAACTGGCTCATGTCTCCCTGAAATTTCTATTCCCTAAGCTAGCTCAGTCTCTGGATCTGTCTATAGTGCATACTGTATTTGCAACAAAGAAAAATGCTTTTAATAAAATATAGTAAACACCACTACATTTTTCACATTTTCTAAGAGCTTTTTCTGTAACTAGTACACTTTTCTCCTGCTGATTTTACTCCAATTGCCATTTTAGTGGAATGCATCATGGTGTACAAAACATCTCCTTCACTTTAATTATTGCTTATTAGTCATTACACTGGAATCTAAGAAATCTAAGTCTGAGGATTTATTCCATAGATATTTGTTGCTGTTGTAACAAATGTAAATAATTAATGAGATACGGGAGAATGTGGCTTTGGCTGTTGAATACCTCCACTGCTTCCATGTTATTTAAAAAATTTAGGAGGAAACTTAAGTGTTGCTGTTTTGCAGGGTTTCGTTCCCAATTGCTAGCTTACAAAATCTACGGACGCTAATTGGTATCTTAAAAAAAAAAAGCAAGCAAGCAACAAGATTCATGCTCAATGAAACATCTTAATATAAGCATGTGGGCCTATTACCGTCTACAAGGAAGCAATGTTTTGCTTCCTTGCCCCCCCCCCGCCCCCCAAATACTACCTGGTGATCGGTAGGCCTTTTAAAACAATTCAGAACAGCTGCAAACATTTCATGAGGAACTTCTAATTATTACGGGCATTCCATTATGTAAATCTACAGTATTTCAGGTATGTTTGTGTTGTATAAAATTCAGGTCAGTTGTAGCTTTCAGATCATTAGCTTCACTTTCACACAGAACTATATTGAACAAGACTTTATTATAAAAATAATGTTTCAGAAGGGAGTTCTGAATTCATAGGAAGCTGACTTGTATCAATTCAGACCATAATTCAATTTTGTTTAATATAGGGTACGTAATTGCCAGCAGCCCTCCAGGATTTACAAACAGGTATATTTCCTATCAGTGTTATAGAGGACATTATTTAAAGCTGCTTTATTATTTTCTTTTAGAAAATGGATTCACAATAGATGCCAATAAATTCATCATAATACATTGATTATAGCAAACAGGGAATGAACCAGGGATTTTAACATGATCCATGCTCTGCTTAGAAAGGGCTTTATTTTATACACTTTTACCAAAATTGCATGCATTAATTGTGGAAGGGAGGGAGAATAAAGAAGAAACTGAAAATTGTGAAGTCCGTATAAGCAACTATATGCAAATTAAATTTAAAATATATGGCACATTAGATATTTTTTAAGGTATTGATTCCACTGATGTAGCAGTGTCCAAACTCAGAGATGGTTTATTAATCATTTTGGATGCAAACATAGAATAGATTTTAACAGGGATATTATAGTTTGAATAAGTATTTTCTGCTATGCTTTATGTAATATATTTATTTTGATGCCTTTTTGTAGAATACATACTCTGTTTCCCCTAAAATAAGACATCCCTTGACAATCAGGCTTTTGAGTGCATGGCAAAAAGGCCAAGCACTTATTTCAGGATTCAAGAAAATATAAGACAGGGTGTTATTTTCGGGGAAACGCGGTAGAAAAATAAGTCTTAATCTATTAAAATGAATGGTAACTGAGTATTTGCAAATCTGGATAAGCATTATATCTGCTGTTACGAATGTATCACTATATTCTCCTGGTTTCAAAAAACCAAAAACTTGTTTTCTCTGTAAGATAAATTGTTATGCAGGAATACAGTAAGCCACACTGCAAAATATATTGATAATTCTCTTGATAAAACAGCATTAATGATGGAAATACTGCCTATGGGATATTGTTAGACATGTTAGACAGCCTTTATGACAGAAAACTGGAAATCTACTTCAGGTTAAAAGTGAAGCCAATTCACATATTTTCTATTCATGTGAAAGTCCACATTTGGACTTGATCTCAGAGTTATCTATACTTTTCATATTGATTATATTAACTGCTTAGTTCAGGAAAAACTAAAAATAGCCAATGGGAGAGACTTTTAATTCAGGTTCATTACTGAATCGTAACATACAAATTAATAAAGATTTTTTCTGTAAATAACCAAATGTTCTATATACCAAATGTCAAGCATCTGTCAGTGTTTCCCCCTCCTAACATATTGACTGTTAATTTATATTATTTTACATACCTGTTTTCCCCAAAATAAGACATCCCCTAATAATAAGCCCAATCGGGCTTTTGAGTGCATGGCAATAAGGCCAAGCACTTATTTCAGGGGTCAAAAAAATATAAGACAGGGTGTTATTTTCGGGGAAACACGGTACTATTTTTAGACAATTGCAGGAAAACACCTATATGTATCTTGTGGTCATTTGGACATTTCCTGAGGGAAAATAAGCTTAGGGGTCATGAGTTCTGATACTGATCTAAAAGCAGAGTCACTGTTCCATTTAGAAGACGATGGGGATTGCATGTGAGTCTGATTTCTGATTCCTGTTTTTGGTGAAGTTTCGATGAATCATTTATTCCTGGAATTAGAACAAGGGAAGGAAAGAAAGCAGGCAATACACAATTGTTTCTTCTCAGTCCGGTAAATGAATAGGAATCAAAGCAGGTGTTGCAATGCAAGATAGCGCAGAAATGTGTGGTGCTTAATTTATGTTGTTACGGAGGGAGCTATATTTGAATGGTTTGGCAGAAAACACAATCATCTTTCCTGTACTGTTCAGAAATGCCACAACCCACCTACACTATAGGGGCCTTTTTATTCTTGTGCCTAATCGTAGCATGAACATGCCCCCAGGTGACCTGTTTTTTTTCTGCCACATCTTCATTATTTTGCCTTCATCTTGTTCCCAATCCATATCTGAAATAGCAATTTTTTTCATGGGCATAATCTGACATTTCACCAACCATTCAGGGTAAAGGTCAGTCAGATGATCCTCAGGAGGAAGTAGCCCTTTGAGTGTTGGAGAAGCTTGGATCTTTCAATCCAGATGTGAGAGATTGAAGAGACTGAGAAAATAAGTATAGGAAATCTGGACAAACAACAGATGGCAGAGTTTGTTAGTGGCTTTTCCAATACGTAGCAGCTCAGTCCTGGTTGCAGGAAATCTAAGACAAATTCTAAACTTTCAAATAGCGTCTACCTTAATGAACTCAGTAATAAAACAGATAAACTACATTTTCCAAGATTTGATACATTTCCAATTCTTACATTAAACATTTTAAAATCAAAATCTCCATGGTCCTTGCTTCCCTTGATGGTGCCCTGATGAAAGGGGCTGGAGATTGGGCTGATTCATACTGTAAGAATGGCGAGTTGATCCTTGGTTCAGAATCCAGGTCATTTGGAGCAGCAGCTGACAGTGATTGGGAGATGTACCTGATGGTAAGAGTGAGCCTCTTTTCTGTGTGCTTCATGATAGGACACTCTCCCATTTATCACTGTTGCTCTAGAATACAGGCAGGGTGGATAAAAATTGATGTTTTAAAATAAAAAAAATTGCTTTTTTTAAATTTAAATCATTTTTAATTTAAATTAGGTTTTTTATTTTTATCAAATTTATTTTAATAAAATGCTTTTGGAGTAAAAAATCTGCCTAAAGGTACTTTTCTATTTAAGATACATTAATAATTTTGTTTATTCAGCATGAAATGGAGCTTAGTTATGTAGCATGAGGCTGTATATTCTGAAATATTGGGACTATCGGTGAGTCAACAACAGGTCAGAGGAAGAGCCACTGCGGGACATAAATGACAGTTGCTCTTTAAAAATTATGATTTAAACCAAGTTGATTTAAATCAAGCCTTTTTACTAGTGATTTAAATCGTAATTTAAGTCAAATCCACCATGGGGGTTAAATTCGCCGTGTCACATTGATGTGATATGATGTATCGTGACATTTTTTGCATTCACTGTGGTTGTCTGTCCTTCTGATCTGATATTGCTCATCATTTATCTCTCCTTTGTATTTGCAAATTCCCTGATCCACGTGATTGACACCCTTATAATTAGCTATAAATGAAAGATGCATCAATTAGGCTGCACAGACTAACATTCAGGGCCACATTTTGAAACATGAGAAACTACTGGAGAAAAATGTCTTCTACAGAAATATGATTAGTCACAATTAAATATCCTGCCAAAGGAAAAAAAAGCATTCAACATAAAGAATGGCAAATAGTTGTGCCACTTAATTCTTTCCTTTTAAGGGCAGCTTGGCTGAGCATAATGGGAATACTAAGTTTCAGCTATTTGGATGCCCACATATATTTCTGTGAAATAAAAATGTATGTCCACCCAACCTGAATCGCCCCCCCCCCCAAATCATAATTTAAGGAGAGACCAGCCCAGAGGGAAACATCTAGGGATGCTTATATGCTCACAGGCAAAACTTTGAGATTACATTGGAAAAAGAAGAAAAGAAAAAATGAGCCTTAATTCTTAACTTTTAGGACATGAAACTGAATTTGTATCTATCTGCCACTCTGAGATGTGTTGTGCTGAGAGTGGCTAGCCCAAAGTCACCCAGTCAGCTTTCATCCTAAATGGGCTAGAACTTACAATTTTCCAGTTTCTGGTCCAGCACCTTAACAGAAACTGGTTTTGTTTCTCAGTACTGAAATCAGTAATTTGTTTCCAAATTGTTTCAAATCTATTATCTCATTTAAATGTACCTGCTGGTCTTCAGAAGGAAGAAACCAACAACTACAGTCCACCATGAGTTCCTCAAAAGAGTAATATTAATTAATACAATATAATTAAGAGTAATATAATTAATACAAATACAAAGGCTGCTTTCTATCAGATGATTCCTGAGTCTCTCTCACATGACGCATGCCTATCCACAATATTCTCCCGTTATCAAAGAAATCAGTGATTTTGAAGGAACCAGTGAAGCAGTTGTACTGTGCTGGGACTGCCTTTGAATGCTAATCTGGTCACAGACCTCTGTAGCTTTGTTTTTAAATTTAAAAAAAAGTAAATACATTTTCATCTGTTAAACATGAAATCATCTAATAAGAAACATTTGAGGTTTCTGCCCATCTTGCTTCCTACTCTTTCATACCGCTTTGTTTTTCTTTTTCCTCCCACATATTAAAAAACAAATGGCATTATAAAAAGAGAGAGAGAAAATTGCAGTAACCATTGAGAGTTCTTGTCGGGGTTTTTAATGTTTTTATTTTCAACATTCTTATTTAGTTTATACAGTAGTGTGAAGAGTCATGTAATGATTATGTGTCATCAATGGTACTGACTCTTAGCAACCAGACAGAAAATCTCCATGTTTTGTCCCTAATCTGGTTGATCAAGTCTTCCAATGTTGCATTCATTTGCCAGGGTAACCGAGTTCGTCCAACTTGCTACAGTAGTGGTTGTCCTTTCTTTTTCTTTCTTACCTTTCTTAGCATTAGAGTCTTTTCTAAGGAACTAGATAATCACGTAATGTGTCCAAAGTAGGTTAACTTGACCCTGGTTATTTGTGCCTGAAGTGAGAACTCTGGATTGATTTGTTTGACTGATCCATTTGTTAGTGGTCTTGGCTATCTAAGGTTTCAGGAGTCTTCAATATTATTTCTATTCTACTTTTGTAAGATGGAATCCATTAAGGTCCAACTTCCATTTTCATAATATGTCACAGGGAATACCATGGCTTGCACTATTTTGATCTTTATAGGTATAGACACACCATAGTATCTGGAAATCTTTTCCAAGGCCTTCAGGACTGCTTTACTAAATCTACTCTGCAACTTATTTATTTATTTCATTGCATTTATATGCCGCCCGACTCCACAAGGGACTTTCTTGCCTGCTTGTTCCTTTATTGTTATTAATTGATCCTAAAAGCCAGAAGCTACCTACCACTTTGATATCTTCATTGACACTTTTAAGGCTGGTTGGTCTACCGGTTGACATATATGTATGAGGACAATGCCAAGTTCTTGCTAAAACTATTCCTAACTATACAAGCAACACCCAGTTCTGTGTTATCTTCTGAGTGAAACTATCAAATCCTAACCCATGTCAATTCATTGAGGCCTAAGTGACTGATGGACCTACTGGGGTTCCAAAGGAATTTGGAAATTGTTCCTGAGGTTTTGCTATACAGTCCTATTTGAGGCCATGGCAACTACATAGAATAAGGAGGCAACAGAGACTTTGGATAACATTGTGCCTGTGCAATCTGTTTTGGTTTGTCTCCCAACATTCCCTGTAATTTACAGAGTTGAGGGAACTGAAAAGGATCAAGAGACTTCTAGACCATCACTGGAAGAAAACAAGGGACTAATCTGATCAATCACCAGTTGCGGTTGTTATTAAGCCCACCTTGTAGCAGTAAGAATGACAAAACATCAAACAGCCCTGCCTGCCGACGGGAGGGGCGCTCCGACTGAGGAGCGGGAGGGCTTTCTGGCGCGCGCGGCTTTGTGGCTCAGGGGTCTGCG
>JANHGD010002929.1:26367-36434 GCA_027560375.1 Imantodes cenchoa
GAAGCGGCGCTCTCTAAAAGGGAAATCAAATATACAGTGGGCTTTCGAGACGATAAAAACCCACGTAATCCTCACATGTTTGCATCAAATCTCATCGGAAGGACTAACTCTTCGATTTTCTGTACGAAAAAAGCCGTTTGAGCCCGGTCTGAGTAGCTCCGATCGGTTTTTAAAATTAATGCTCCCCCCGAAATCCCGATTCTGAGCCGCGTAAAGATGGCGGCTGTTGATTCCTCAATTAAAAAAAAAGTTTTTTCTCTTCTCTTTTCCACAGACAAAGGGGCGGGGCCGGGCGTGCGCGCTCGCCTCATTGCGCACGGCGCGTCCCTCGCTTCGCCGCCGCCGGCGGAAAAGCACGAGCGCAGCCGAAGCTCGGTCAGCTTGTTGGCACCTCCCGCGAGCCCCGCCGAAGAGGCTGCCGCTGCCGGGAGCGCGCAAGGAGCTTTCCCCTCTGTCACTAAGCGATGCGTTCACGTGATGTCACACTTTACAACGCACTGAGCCACACTTTACAACCGTGGCTCAGTGATAGAAATTCTGGTCCCAATTACTGTAGTCGAAGGGTGCTGTCACCAGCAGAGAACAGAAAAGAATAAGCATTGATAAGGATAAGAGTGTGGCTTTCTGTCGGTGCTGAGGTACTGTAGGATGTCCTTGCTTTTTCCCCAGGCTCCAGCTCATGTACTCAAATCCTTCACCGTGCCCTGCTTCACACAGGCCTCCTCCACCAACTTCGTATCATCTTGAAATCTGATAAGTAATTTTTTTTATCATCCTAACTCAGATAAACATGGGCTGAAGAGCACGTCTTGAATGGAACAGTATATCTATTTCAGCAATCCCTAACCTTTCCGCCTTGGTGGATTGCGGGGGGAGGAGGAATGGTTCTGTGCGAGCCACAAGTTTGTGTGTGCAGCTCCATTTGTGCAAGTGGCAGGCACATGCACCCACCACCAATGGTCCCTCTAATGTTAGAAAACGGTGTGCGGCAATTGGAAATGGCTGTGCACCATTCTCTCGTTACATGCGCAGCCGCACGGCCGCGCAGCCTCTGATATTAGAAAACGGCACGCGGCAGTTGGAAACTGCCGCGTGCCGTTCTCGTTAAGTGCGCGGCCACGCAGCTTAGAGGGAATATTGCCCACCACTCAAGCAAATGGCGCTTTGTACAAAAGCGCGAGTGTGCCCACCGTTCGCATAAATGGAACTAAGCACATACGCGTACTCGCCTGCCACTTGCGCGGCCCAGTTCCGAACCAGCCACGGCCAGTGGCTGTGGACCCCTAGTCTATTTCACTTACTCCCACTGTTACTCCCAGATATTGTCCATACATTGGGTATGACTTTGAACCAGCTGCTTAGCCATCTAATGGTAGCTAACTCAAGGCACATTTTGCCTTTTTAAATTTAATTTATTAACATTTGTTATGAATGAAGGCAAGTATATGTGTCCCAGGATAATGTTGCAGGATCCAGTCGGTCACCGAGACCAGAGATTTAGTCTTCTGAGCTTTCGGACTTGTGCTGGAGCCCATCCTCAGGAAACTTCTCTCTAGCAGAATGTGTCACATTAAGAATGTAAATTGAAATAATGAAATTTAAGATTCTGAGTTAACTCTCCAGGATCAGCATCAGTGGTGACAAATTGGATGAACTATGACCAACTACTGCTTAAGCTTGGGGCCAACATATGGAGGGAATTTATTAAGTTTCTACAGTGTCCATCTCATTTAACTGACTGGGTGATTTACAACAACATGATAATATAAACGCATGACTAAAAGCACCTTTAAAAAGAGAATTGAGAACAAGGTTAACTTTTACATGTAAAAAATGAAAATCGATGTTAAAACAAGTTTTTAAAAAATCAGAAGACTAAAATGTTTTTTTAAAATATTTGTATTGATTTTTATATTTTCCACATCCTAATATTTCCAAACAGATCTACAACCGTATATATACATTATTAGTAAAACTTATATAACTTATACATTGCTTTTTCTTATTGTCAGATCTTGAGTTCTCGTCCCACATTGTCTCTTTATCTTTCTTTCTTTTTTGTCCAGTCATACCACTTTGTCCATGTGTCATAATATTCAGAGTCCTTTTGTCCTTTTAATTCAATCGTTAATCTGTTCATCTCTGCACAGTTGTATATTTTTTTCAGAATTTCCTTCTCCGAAGGTATTTGGGGGTCCTTCCAACGTTGTGTATACGTGATCCTTGCCGCTGTCCCAATTTGTAGTATTAAATATTTGATATTTGGGGGTATTGTCTCCAAATTTTTCCTAATAAAAAATTTTGGGAATGTGCTCTATCGTTGTGTCGGTTATTTCCTGCATCCAATTGTGTATTTTTATTCAGTACCTTTTCACTTCGGGACACGACCACCACGCATGAAAGAAGTCTGTTCTGTTCTGTTCCATTCTATTCTATTCTATTCTATTCTATTCTATTCTAAAGAAACATTTGTGGAATGCATTTTCAGTTAGGAAAACAGCCTTTCTCCAACTCCCCCACTCCTTTTCACAGCAAATTTGCAAGTTGACAGCAGCCTTTGCTTCCTGCTGCTTTGGGCTGGAATCAAAAAAAGAAATAAGAGAGGTGAGGGCCGGGGCCAACCCATTAAGGGGCAGGGAGCCATAGCAGATGGCCCAAAGAGCCGCATGTGGCTCCAGAGCTCCGGGTTGCCGACCCCTGTTCTATACTATGGGAGTTCTGCCTAATACACAGGCAGTTGTATTCTGCCGTTAGCGAATCATACGTTGAATGCCAAATTCACATTTGTTACTCAGTCATAAAGGAACTGTACCAAGTTTGGAACACTTTCAGCAGTTCTGTTTTTAAACCAAAGATTAGATGTTCTAATTTCTGTGCCCCAGGATGATGCAAACATTCTTACAGATGACTCATGTCATGGTAGAAGTCTTTCCTACTTGTAGTCTCCCATCCCCTTTCTTCAGAATCTTGGGGTGGGGGGTGGAATAAAAGGGAGAACACCTTTTGCCCAAGACTCCTTTGATATTGCAATTGAGAAGAGAGCTAGCAGGTGTATCTACTCCACTTTCAATGCAGTAACTAAGAAACCTAACTAACAACAAGCAGGATTGGGAAATATTTGACTAGTAGACATGATTTTTAGTAGTGCAAGTGGAAGAAGAACTGTTAGCTATATACTCTCAGTTTTCATGACTCCTCAGATCTAGGTGAAAGTGTTCTTTTGTTTCTAAGCCTTTTCACCATTTCCAGGTAAATGCTGAAACATCAACTACGTATCCGTTGCAAAATTTCCATGTCTCCTCTAGTCACCCAACTCACACACAATAACTCTGGGCAGCATACAATGGTTAACAATTCACAGTTAAAAATCCACTATTCTAAAAAATCCTCCAAATCTTCACCCGATTATGTATAAAATATTTGATAATAGGATAGAAGAGAAAATTTCAGTAGGTAAAACTTTACCGTTCTGGGTGAAGTATGTGAATGGTGGTTGAGCAAATCAGGCAATTATGTCTGAAACACAGACTCAGGATGTAATTCTCTCTGGTTTCAACTGGAGGTGTGTTCTTAAAATGAACCCATTAGCTGTTTTTGTAAAATCAGGAAAGCTGGACAGGATTGGAATGCTTCCAGTGAGGTTCAGTTTGAAATATTTTGTATATCTCAGGTTTCAGGTCTAGTTTTAATACAGAAACTGAAATGTGGTGGAACAATGACAGTGGACACAGTATATGGCTCTGTTAATTTTCTTGGACCTCTGCCACTTTCAGTACCATGAACTAATGCATCCCTTGGATTGAGTTGAGAAGCAGAGGTTTTGCTTATATTTAGATGTCAATTCTGAAATGTGATGCTAGGTATTTGTGCCCTAGGATAGGTATAATACACATTTTTTGCTTTGTTTTATATTGCATGTAAGTACTAAAAAGCTTAAAAGTAGTGTTGATAGCTGCATAAACAACTGACCCTTCCTCTCTTTCCCCCCCTCATTTTATATTAATCAATATGACCTAGTGTTTTCTGAGAGCCAATAACTTAGTCTGGACAAGTGACACAAATTAGTGGGAGGCTTATTTTTTCTTGGGGAAAAGTCATCTTGTTCAGATCAGGATTTCACTTCTAAAGAATTAGGTTTATCACTTGGAATACTCTTGTATTTATCATTATCACTAGAAAGTCAAATTATTGTATCATGTATGATAACTATGGTGCAGCAATTCTATCGCTTTTTTGGATTTACTGCAATGGATTACCTGTCTTAGCAAACTAGCACTACCTAGTTTGCTGGGATAGTTTTCAAAATAAAGGTCCATGCTGATTAGAAATTGGATCAGAATGAAATATTAGAACTGTAGGCTAGCCCGGGGTCACATCTGGATTGTTGCAATACACTCAATATGGGGCTGCCCTTGAAGACCACTTGAAAGCTACGTCTAGTTCAAAATGTAGCAGTGTGAGAAGTAATGGCTGTCTGTTGGGGTGCATCTATGTCATTATTGCTCCATGAGATGCATTGGCTGCCAGTTGGATCCCGACAGCAATTCAAGATGTTGCTGTTACCCTATATGGCATAGGGCTTGGATGTGAGAAACTGATTACCTCCCAATTCATTCTGCCCCCTCAATATATTTCAGTAGAAGGGATGCGTTACAGGTCCCTCCATTAGACATTGTCATCTTTTGGGACTAAAGAAGCATGCCTTCTCTCCCTCTCCCCAGTACAGCATCCCCCCAGAATAAAGATAGCATCTTCTCTCCCAGGATTCTGGGAGGTTTTGAAAATCTGGCTTTGGTCCTCATCCAGGGCTCCTGTTTCGTTTTGATTTTGTTGTTTATTAGATCATTTTAGTCTGGCTGTCATTCTGATTTAATGTTTTTATTATATTTTTTCTAGTTTTGTATGCCACCCAGAGTCTGTTGCAGTAGGGCAGCCAATAAATGTTAACAAATAGTGGTTGAGAAATCAAAAACATCATGGGGGAAGCCATGACAAACCTGTCTCTCTGTGTGTATGCACACGTGCACACATGCACATGTCACAGAAGTTGAATTTGAATAATATTTATGTAATCAAATTTTGAAGAAAGGTTGGAGGAAAAAAAACAAAGGATATTTGATATCAGCATTCAGATTTATTAAAATGTGCCATGGGAAAGATGGGAAGAAAGTATTTTCCATTGTAACAGAAATTAGAACCAGAAATAATGATTGTGAGTGCAGCTATTTGGGTTTT
Source organism: Imantodes cenchoa (assembly GCA_027560375.1). Classification (NCBI taxonomy): domain Eukaryota; kingdom Metazoa; phylum Chordata; class Lepidosauria; order Squamata; family Dipsadidae; genus Imantodes; species Imantodes cenchoa. Next base: position 31,603 of record JANHGD010002929.1, read on the forward strand.
ATACAAAGAAAAACTTCCTGGGGGTAAGATCTGTACAAAAGTAGAAGGTTAATCAATGGAGGTTGTGAGATATCCATTTCTGGAAGTTTCTAAGAGAATGTTGATCTGCCCCCTTTTATGGATATAGTTGATTGGTTTCCTGCACATTATAGAATGTTAGACTGATGATATTTTTTATTGCTCTCAACTTCACAATTCTATGGTTCTGTGATATTTTTATGCTTCTCATATATCTAATTTTTATTTTCATAACAAAAGTGGGCAAAATCATGGTAATGCAGTTATTTTATTTTATTAAAATATTCTATTTCTAAATGTTATTTTTCTTAATCATTCTTTGCTGTATTAATGTATTTTTTAATTTGTCTCTATGTTTGCCAATTTACCTGTCCACTGTATGAGTAAGAAAAAAGTCAGCTTCTTTCATGAAATGCCAACAAATATACTGTAAACTTTGGATTAATGTATATATTATTCATATAGCTATAGAGTATATATATAAAATCTTATATGTATGTAATTTTTCCTTCAATAGTATCCAACCATGTACAGTACAGACCCTGAAAGTGGGCATATCTTTAACTGTATCCAGAGGGCACACCAGAACACGTAAGTAGTCTGCATTGGATTGTGCTCGTTCCCGGTTTCTTCCAGATTTGGTGCCTAGAAGACAATTGAATTCCACTGTACATTAGAGAGGAATTGTGGAAGCCTGAAATCTATATTGATTACTTTGATGCAGCACTCATGATATGCCTTTTCTCCTAAGGATATAAATGGGGCAAACTATGTTTCTTGCTCTGTGTTTGGACATCATGAAATACTACTATTGGTCATTTGGATGTAATTCTAGACAGCTGCAGAGCACCTGCTTGAGAAGACAGTGATCAAGAATATATTGTGCAAAAAAACCCAGAGCAAAATTAAAAATTATAAGATGAGTCTACTTGTATTTACTATTATGATTGCAGGCAAGCTAAAGGTATCGGGATAGCAGAATATTCTGCTTTCTTTTTGTGAATATGTTAGGTTCTGTATAATGTTCAACTGAACATAAATGAGTAAAACCCATTAATGAAGTATATTTTAAAATCTGTCTGTTTTTAGCTTGGAAACATATCCTTCCTTCCTGTTCTTTCTTGCAATCAGTGGGATCTATTACCCGGTAAGAACAATATTTAGGTCTGAATACGATTAGCAACTTGTTTAATGGAAGTTGGTGTATCTTTTTAACCCAATAATGCTTCTTAAGGCAATATATTAAAACCAGAGGCAGATGAATTAATGTTGTATATTCAAACCTATCCATCTTTTAGTAATAGCTGATAATTTGTATAGTATTTTATTCTTTTTAATGTTTTATTCCTAATGTATACATGTTGTTGTATTTTTTATTCTTTTACCGCTGTATGCTGCCCAGAGTCACCTCATGGTGAAATAGGCATCAAACAAATTTAAGAAATAAATAAATAACTTTCATACAGTAATCAGCATCTGGCATCAGTGTAAAATATTGCATCCTGATTTGCGTCCTGATTTTTAATTAGCACTTACATTGCAAAAAAAAAAAGAAATACGGAAACTCCTTCTTTTATATAATTTTATTTATAGTTTTTTCTTTAACATTCATAAGTGCTTAGTGAACAGTATATTGTCTGGGTTGATATACTTTATACACAATACTAATAATACTATTTAAATATACATAATCATTATCTTTCAACTTCTAACATTTGTGTATACATTGTAGTTATAATATATTCTATTATACATCAGTATACATGATACTATTTTCCCAATTTCTACTTTCTACCTCTTAATAAAATAGCCACCATATTAAGAAGTATTCTATATCTATCCATCGTCTCTTGTCCTTTTTAGAATTTCAACTCTTATTGACTTTTTGGTAAATCTTTCACGTTTCTCCCATTAATTAAGTCACTTTTCACACTACAAGTTCCAGTCCGGGCTTCCTATATTTTAAAGCTTCATAGTCTTCAATTAAAAATTAGTTTTACTTTATACAGTAATATTTCTACATGTGTTAAATGGCTGCTTTCTTAGTGTTTTGAAGAGCCTTTTTAAAAAATTGTTTTATTTCGATTTAAATCTCTAATATAAAAGTTGAAAGTTGTCTCACCAGTTCCAATCCTCTGACCACAAACTGCTCCAGGTCATAATTTTCTTGTCACAATTGTCACAGCTTCAGTCTTGCCAAAATGGCCGTCATCTCTGCTGCCAATCAGGAGGGTTTCTTTGGATCAAGTGAGGAAATTGCTGTTTCCTTGTGATCTACAAAGCGTCCCTCCTTTCTTCACCACCCCTTCAGGGTGGCTTTGACCCCATAGGGCTTCCTGGCAGGCAGGTATTGGCTGGGTTTTGCGGGGCTCTGCAGAGCTCTGCTATCCCCTATCCATTCTGCTGCAATGCCAACCAACTCTACCCCTCCACCGCAATGGCCAGCCTTGATTAGGCAACGTTCATGCTTTATTTGGGGAAAACGGGCCTGGTGCAGGATTCTCCCATCCAGTTTTCTCCATGCTGCTCCAGAACCTCAAGCCCCTAGAATGTGTCCAAGAGAAATGGGGCCAGGGACATATGATCCAGAAGGTGCGGCTCCAGTGGAGAGGACCACAGGAAGGTGATTCTCCAACATTGACCCCACACTTGGGATGCTTTTCTGTGAATCAAGGAAAGACTTTGCCCCATGTCACTTTCCACTGTTTTCACTGTCCCTTGGGAAACAATTGCCACTACTGGATTTCTAGGGCTCCTTTGCAGACTTGTTTGTTTGTTTGCATCTCCCTCTCTTGCTGGAGAACAGCTGGTATCAGACAGGAGTTGTTTAAGAGAAAGCAATCCCTGTCTTTTCCACAGGCTCGCTTCTCTTCCGGTATGTTCACTGTGTCTCCCGGGTATGGAAATATTGCCGCAGGAGGCCATCAGGTCATCACAGTGGATTGCTTTGCTGAGCCTGCTGGGAAGTGTGAAGAATACCTGATCATTGAGGTCACAGACCGAGACCCTGAAGACAGTTCCGGAGGCGTCCTCTACAGTCTTGTTGCAGAATCCTGCATCCCAGGTAGGCACCTTCTCTCTTGCTCGTGGCTTACACTGCCTGAGGACACAGACCATGGTTTACACACCAGAACCAGGAAATCGGGTTTCATTTTTCCTGAGAAGCAAACTGAGGTATTAAACATGTAATTGTCCCTTAGATGAAGGCCTGGCTTAGAAAGAGATTACAGATTAACAGAGTTGGAAGGGACCTTGTAGGTCATCTAGTTCTAGTTCAACCCCCCACTCAAGCAGGAGACCCTACACCAGTGATGGCGAACCTTTTTTTGCTCAGGTGCCAAAAGGATGCGTGCGCGTACCCATACCCATAATGCAATGCCCTCCCCCCGTGCATGCACGCACAAAGCCCCCCACGCTGCCCTCACTAAAGCCTCTGAACTTCTGGTAGGCCCGTTGGGCCATTTTTCACCCTCCCCAGGCTTCAGGAAAGCTTTTTATTATTTTAATACTCACAATACAGAGACAGATCTGGTTCACAATTCAAAGGTTTATTGAAAGAGAAAAAGTGTTTGCAAAGGCGGCCTCCAAGTCTCTTCCCAAGTTGGACTGAGCACAAGGAGAGCCAAAGAACATTTTACAATTCATACATTTTATACTTTCTACACATCACACGCTATGCCTAATAATCCCACCCCACTCCCCTTTATTCTGCTAAATCATTTTCTATGTTTTTCTATATTCTAAAGGGTCAGCCTAACAATTCTTTCCATAGTCATAACTATCTTATCTTGTCCTCTGGTAGTTTTGCCCCTGGGCCACGTTACTTACTTACTGCATTATAGCCTGACCATGGGTGTTCCAGTGGCCTGGCCTTGGGTGTGCTCTAGGAGGAATTATCTCAAGTCATTCTCATTTGTTTCACTAAATACATCCTGGGTTAATTAGAGAAGAGTATTATAGCTTATTTTTAATATATATTTATGAAGTTTGTTAGTATATTAACTATTCTTTTATAAAAGAGGAACTCATCATTCTTTTCCTTCGCTGTTAATTCTTTCAACAATCAGAATTGTCCATTATTAATTTTCATTACTTTGAATCAAATATGGAAGGCCAAGAATATCCCATACTTTTCAAGTGCAATGAAGAGAAAGTAACTCATCTTTAGTAATGACCTCCTGAATATCCTCAAACATGAATGCTGAACGTCTTTGCATGCTTTTAAAGATATTCAGATACTTGTATTCAGTACAAAAGATCTGTTAAAGAGAAACCTTATCCACTGAATGGGAATTATGATTAAACTACTTTTTTTAAAATTGAAGATTACTCTTTTATTAAAATCAATTTTAGCATTTTTAGCCTTAAATCACTGCAAATGAGGGAAGCAATTCCAGTATTCATTTATTCCCTGGTTTGCACATAAAGTTGATGCAGTATAAATAAATCACTTACAAGATATTAGACATTTTATTTTTACTTCTTTGGCACCAGGATAGAAAAGGGGTTCAGTAACTTCCACATTTTAGTAATAGCGCACTTGATTTTTAAAGCATTGCATAGGAACTTCTAAATACCACTTTTTAAATGTCTGTTTCTAAGTACTTGAAATCTGAAAGAAATATGCACATTCACAACAGTGTGATGCATGCATAATTGCAGGACTATGAATGAATGAACTAGGATGAATGGGGAGGTTTTTAGAGGGTTTTTAATGTATTGTAATGAGTTTTTTTTAATTTTATTGAATTTGTTGTTATATTGTAGTGTTTTTATCAGTGTTGTGAGCCGCCCAGAGTCCCTGCGGAGTTGGG
>JANHGD010002929.1:86207-98818 GCA_027560375.1 Imantodes cenchoa
TTTCTAATCGCAGATGCTGTGTGCCTGCGCGCCTGCGCACATGATTAGGGAACGGCGCGCAGCACTTTCCAATTGCCGTGTGCCGTTTTCGGAAGTTACAGGGATCGTCGGTCCCGATCGTCAGGTTGAAAACCACTGACATAGAACAATGCCTCGCGTGCCCTCAGATATGGCTCCACGTGCCACCTTTGGCACGCGTGCCATAGGTTCGCCATCACGGCTCTATTCTCACCGCCATCTTTCAGGTAATGAAATTGACAGCTAGGCATGTCAAAACCCTGCTCAATCTCCCACTTGCTGCAGTTTGCTTCTCAATTGATGTATGTACATTTTTGCCAATATTTCCATTGTTTATTTTGCTTGTAGCTTCTATCAAGATCTGCTAATTAAAGCTGGATGAAAATAGCCTTCTAAAAGGTTTTTGCTACATTTCTCCATCTGAAACTTATCATGTCATCTGTCACTATATGAAACATATTTGTTTTGCATTAAATATTTTCTTTCATATTGTGGAGATGATATATTTCAAATATTAGAGATGCCAGTCCTCCAAGGATCCAGTCCTGCAGCAATTATTAAATGACTTTGATATGTTACATTGCTGTTTTCTGTGTGGCAGAACCCTGACAGTTGTGAAGCCTAGCTCAAGAACAATGTAACACAATCCAGTCAAAGTTCAGTTCTTTATTTGCTTTAATATTTAGACACAATCTTACCAGACTAAACTTTTGCTCCCTTTATCCCAATCAATATACTCTGAGAGATTCTAGGGTAGGGGAGGAATTTCATTGATGGCCACATCAGGGTTGTGGTTGACCTTGGGAAGCTGGGTAGGCATGGCCAGGGTGGACATGGCCAGCTTTCCTCCCTCCCTCCTCATTCCCATCTCCTTCCTTCCTTCCCTCTGTCTCATTCCCAACTCCTTCCTCCCTTTCCGCTTTCCCCTCCCTTCCCTTTCCTGGGGGAGAAGGTGACTCCCCCGCCCACTTTTTAAATGTGGCCTTTATTAAGAGCCAGGGATGCCCACTCAGATACCTGCTGCTTGTTTTTTCTCAAAAGAAAAAAGAAATTGCTGGCCCTTTTAATTTTGGGGTCTCACTTTTTGGGACAACCCCACCCCTCCTTCCTGTATCTCCTTTGTTTCCAAGAAAAAAAGAACTGGGGGAAAGGAGAAGAAGAGGGAGAGAAAAAAGTCACACTCTCACACACACAGATGTGACTAATCTGAGTTGGAGAAGGGACCCTTACAAACCTGAGTCACTGCCTCCTCCACTCCCACTGCCTTTTCTTGCAAAGGAAAAAGCCCAGAAATATCGCTCTCAGAGCCAGAGAGCCACTCTGCAAAGCAAGGGAAAAAAGGAAGAAAAACCTCGTGACTTTAAAAACCCAAGGAGAAATACCCCCACCCTGCCAGCCTCCTCCTTCTCCACCTCCTTCTCCACCTGGCTGCTTCTGCAGAGGCCAGCTGGGCTTGGCACCAATTGCTGCTGGAGCCCCACCGGAGGTTTGGAACTAAAGGAGGCGAGCAATCAAGCAGGAAAGCCAGGGCAGGAGAGAACTGCCAGCTGGAGTGATGTCAGCCTTTGGGATTTAGCTTTCACATCCCCTTTTTTTTTCTTCCTTCCCTTCCCGTGAGTGCCAGGAACTCTGCTTGGTTTGAGGGGACTGAGGTTTACTTTCCCTTTCTGTCTTTGCCCACTTCCCAGCCAAGGAATGCTGCTTCTTTTGCTGCTTCCCCCCTCCCCAAAACAGTCGCTTTCTCCAGTTCTCTCTCCTCCTTCCCCGCCTCCCTTCTTCTCATTCTCATCTTGTTCTTTCCTCTGTGTTCAGGAAGGAACAAGGGGAGGGGGAGAGATTGGCAGCACTGTGCTTATGCAGCTGTGATTTTCCCATACAGGGTGGGGCGGGGGCACTCCCAGTGAAAGGGAAGCTTTACGGGCTGCAAGGCTGGGCTGGTGAGAGGCCATGGAGGCACTGGTGGTGGGTGCACACTGCTCTATAACTGGATGGCAGCCATCCGGCTTGGAACATGATGAGCCTTATATCCACGGGGCCAGCAAGGGGCCATCCCCGCTGCCTGGCTCCACTTCCTGGGCATATGCACCGGAGCCAGCGAGTGCACAGGGAGCAGGGCTGAGGTGGCAGGATGGCCCCACAGATCTAAGGCTGGCTGCATTCTGGCCCAGATGGGGTCCATCAATTTATAGGTGAGCGCCTGGCAAGCCTGGGCTGGGGCTGAGGTGCCAGGGGCCAGTCCTTCGCTGTCTTCAGGGCAGCCCCACAGGCCAGATCTAACCACATCACGGGCGGGATCTGGCCCATGAGCCTTGAGTTTGATACCCTGTTCTAGGGAGTGGCTATCTTTTCTTTTCTTTTCTTTCTTCCTCTTCCCATGATCCATCTTACTCTGGTATCTTGTGTCACCCACATCTTTGGAATGTGTTCCCTCCTTCTTGGGAACCTGCTGCATTATTCTAGTTCATCACATTATGAGCCGAGGTGGTGCAGCAGTGCAGTACTGCAGGCCACTTTAGCTGACTGTGTTCAGCAGTTCAGCTGTTCAAATCTCACTGGCTCAGGGTTGACTCGGGCTTCTATCCTTCCGAGGTAGGTAAAATGAAGACCCAGATTGTTGGAGGCAACATATTGCTTAATGGTGTAAACCGCGTAGAGAGTGTTTGCACTTTAAGGTGGTATATAAGTCTCACAAATAAATAAATAAATACATACATCACCTCCCCTTTGTAGGCACATTCCATCACACATCTTTTTTGTTGTTGATATTTTAATTGACCATGGCAGCATCTTAGTCATATGTATTCATAACATTTAATACATGTAATGATTTATTGCGTTATAATAAATAACATTTTCCATTATTTGTATAACATATTGGGTTGAATGCAAAGAATGTAATTGGGGGTCATATGCTGAAATGTATGCAGATACAGACTCACACCTATCATTACTGTGCAGTAACTTTATTTGGAATCCATATTTGGAATTGCAGAAGTGGTTCCCAAGGGATATTTGAAAGAATTCTGTGACTATTCTTTCTTGACAACAACCAAGTGCATAGCATTTCTTTCTTATTCTTTCTGGTCATGACCCAGTTCTGGGCCAGAAAAATGATTCCAATACAATATATTTTGCCTTCTGAAATACTTGTTTCCTGAGAGGAGTTGAGAAAGTGCTGTCAATAGATGAAAAATTAGTTTGAAGCTTCAGAATTGTCAAAATCAATTTTGAAAAAAAAAAGGATTTTGAAATCAGATGTTAGATCGAGGTATAGAACAGAGGAAGAGGCATCTAACAAATGCAGCTTTAAAATGCTGATCAAGAGATACAGAGCTTTTTCCTTCTCCCAAGTATAAGGGAAAGTGAGAAAAGAGGTGATTGCTTCTAGTTAAATTGAACACATTCACAGGGGACTTAGTGTCTTGGGAAGATGGGATCATATGATATGGTCTCCCAAAATCAATTTTAAAAGGGGCTAGATGAAGTGGTAAAATGAAGTCACATCAACAGAATGTGATTTGGTTGTATTTTGGAATGAGAGATTTTCTTATAACTCCTTTGAGGCAAACTCTAGATTCCCCTCACCCTTTTCTTAATACTACATGATATTAGGGGTTAGAAGATTTAAATGGACAGAAAGAAGTAAAAAAAGAATATCAGAATATAAATAATATTTCCTTTCCTCTGTCTTAAACAGAAAGTATCAACCTTAATATAAGATTAGATATCTCCCTCCAAAAGGCAAGAATCACAATTTTAGAAAAGCAGTTAAAAGGAGGCCCATCAAAGGCAATTGCAGAACAGCAGTATACTGTTAGGTTGCAAATGTAACTATCTAAATTTCCTTGATGACAGAGCTTCTGTATCATTTGCAAGGCCAGCACAGTTTCCCAAATGCAGGTTATCTTCCCCCACCCCACCCCAGATATTTAAGGTGTTTGGTAATACAAGGTTGTAAAACAGAGGAGGAGTTCCTTTCCTCTAACTCTCAATATCCATGCTTAAAAAGGCAGCTTTTTGAATCACGTAACTGAAACTTCCCTTACTTATTTTTCTTCTGGGTTTTTATTTTCCAGCTCAGAATGGATAGTAGCAAGAAAGAGATGCTGGATCAGAAGCCTCTCTTGGAAGTGCAAGTATTACTCTCCATGGATTCTGCTCCGGATAGAGTCATGGATGGAGGAGCAGGGGGACTTACAGGGGAAAAGATACCCTGGGAAATTATCACCCCTGTTTGCAGCTTTGAAAAACTCTGAATCATTCAGCTTTTGGGGAGCAATAAGTTTTGACCTGCTATTCTAGCATGCTACTATGGTTGATGCCTGATCATTTCTTTAATTGCTGAAGAATGTGATGAGCTGCTACCAAGAATCCCATAAGGAGGATTATCTATGAGCCTCATTCTTCAAGAAGGACATTAATAGTGAAAAATTAAACAATTAAAACTGAAATGAAGGTCTTCTCAAAGATACTATCAGAAATGCTAACAACAGGCATGGTCAGAAGATGAATGCTGTGGGAAGCAGCAAAGGATATTTCTGCTGATGGAAATCTTGATCTATGTGCAGCAAACAATTCAGATGATTGCTATACTTTTGAGTTATCAGAACTTGAGGGTATCAGATGAAATATCAGGTTCATCTGTCATTGCCTTATTGGAATTTCTTTTATAATTAAGTTTTACTGCCAACGATTTCCAAGAGATTTCACCCGTGAAAAATGTGAGGCTGGCCCTTGGAGCAATACCACAAAGTGGGAAGAAAGGGGTGGGTAGTTCCATCATCTCATCATGGTGCTTCCACCCCCAGATAAGCGTCATGTGTGTCTTACTACCATTGTTATTATGACCAGCATGGCATTCATGGATGCTTATCTGGTAGAGCAGAACCAAGGGCCTCGTAAAATTGGTGTGTGCATCATTGTTCTGGTAGGAGACATCTGCTTTTTGATAGTGCTGCGCTATGTGGCAGTCTGGGTGGGAGCTGAGGTGAAGACAGCCAAACGGGGCTATGCTATGATTCTTTGGTTCCTCTATATCTTTGTGCTGGAAATCAAACTGTATTTTATATTCCAGAACTATAAGGCTGATAAGAGAAATCTGGAGACCGTGGCTAGAAAGGCACTGACCTTGCTTCTCTCTATTTGTGTACCAGGATTGTACCTAGTGCTAGTAGCCTTGGACAGCATGGAATATATACGTACCTTCCGGAAGAAAGAGGATTTGCGAGGGCGTCTCTTCTGGGTGGCCTTGGACTTATTGGATATCTTAGATATTCAAGCGAACCTGTGGGAACCACAGAAGACTGGTCTGCCAATCTGGGCAGAAGGACTCATGTTCTTCTATTGCTACATATTGCTCCTGATCCTGCCCTGTGTTTCCTTGAGTGAGATTAGCATGCAAGGAGAGCATATTGCTCCCCAGAAAATGATGCTCTACCCTGTCCTGAGTCTGGTGACCATAAACATGGTTACCATATTCATCCGAGCCATTAATATGGTCCTGTTTCAAGACAGCAGAGTCTCTACAATCTTCATTGGCAAAAATATAATTGCCATTGCAACCAAGGTCTGCACATTTCTAGAATACAAGAAGCAAGTGAAGGAGTTCCCACAAAATGCCATTGCACTTGAGCTCCAGCAGAACTCAGTGCCCCACAACCAGACCCTCCGCAATACACAAGGCCTTCCTCATGAGCCATCCCCCACCAGGGAGATTTTGGACACATGATGAGCCTCTTATTAGATATCAGCATTGGTTCTTGTTTACTTGGGTGGAGGGAAGGGGCAAAGAAATAATATTGCTCTCATCCCAGCATAGAGAGCTGCTTCCAGCACAAGATTTTAACAAATGAAGGAACATCCCCTGCAACTCAGGTATTTCCAAGGAGCCCTCTGGAAAGAAAGCAAAACCAATGGACTTTCCTCATCCACTCCAGCATCTGATCTTTTCTATCTGTTTGTTACCTGTGCTTCAACTTGTAAGGAATGAGAATTTGTTATCACAGCCTTTTTTAAAGAAAGGGACAGGGCGGGATGGGGCAGGATGGGAAAATCAGGACTGGCATTTCAGTCAGCACACCAGTATATTGAGTCTTATTGGAAATGATTGTGTTTACAGTTTCCTATTTTCAAACAAAACAAAAACAAAAAAGGTCCTGTAAAGTCGCTGCAGAAAACTGGATTTGGGGCAGTTTTTTAAAATCTTTGCTAAGTAGATCCTTTGCTGTGTTCAGTTTCACTCAGCAGCCTCACTCATTTGGCCAGGAAAGTTCTAATATTGCCAAAGTCTTCAGCCAGCCCTTCAAAGAACCTTATTTAACATCACATATTTTAAGAACGTTTATTATAAATCATTTATAAAATGATTCAGTGCAAGCTTTCTGTTTTTCAGAAAACAAGTATTTCTGTTTCACTCACATGTATGCACACTTCAGTTATGATAGCATGAAGTTCCAGAGTTTTTCAGGCTATGCTGGCCTGGGGAAATATACAGGTAGTACTATAAATGGAAACTCAGATTCACAAAACGATGAACATTCACTTTTATTCCTGCAGCAGCTTAATTTATAACTCTGCTGCTTTTATATGAACTACACAGACTGCCTCTAAAATAAGACATGGGACAATCCCTTTAAGCAAGAACTATTGGGACACAAAACAGAGCAACAGTTTCCCAGTAAAAATGTTGCACAAGCCTGAAAGCAATGCAAGACTATTTTTTTCTTAGTGATCTCCCATTCCCTCACTGGTGTCTTGATCACATACCAACAGATTTTTCCAGTGAATGCTAATTCTGCATCAGATACCTCATTTGGCCATGCATATAGTATCCATTCCTCACTTAGCAAACTGAAACAAGGAATCAAATTTTGTCTTTTGCCATACTATCCCCATAAAAATATATAGTCAATATTACTGTGGTGGGATTTACTGTATGCTTTTTAAGCTCAGTCTTGTCATTAGGTAAGGGTATCAACATTTGGCCTATAAGTTGAAAATATTCAACTTGTTCATTACAGTGGAGAATAAAAGCAAAAGAATTGGCAGAAGAGAGCCTACACCACTTCTGCCATTTGTCAGAAGTGATATAGTGGCTCCTGCTCGAGCGGGGGGTTGGACTAGATGACCTATAAGGTCCCTTCCAACTCTGTTAATCTGTTAAACATTCTTGTTGTATAAAGTAGCCATTCTCTCAGCCAAAAAAGCAGTGGAGAGGAATGTAAAGGGAAGAGGCAGGAGGAACACAAGTTTTGAAGATATTACATATCCTGAAACATACAAATTTATAAGGATAATGCAGTCTTGCTCTGCATGGATCTGGGGTAGGATATTGGGCATTAACCAAGTCACTACCTACATTGACCTTACTGCTCTTACTAGTTTACTAATTTTAGGCTCCCAAAACATGTTCAGGGTATTGCTATCCCTGAAGGAAAGTATATTAAGATGCTTAGTGCATTTCATTATTTTGTCAGTGTCTGAGGTCTGTGTGATGCAGCGTCAAAGAGTTTAGTCACACCTAGGCCTGTGCATTTTATTTTGTTTGAAGATAATTCTTCTATGTAATAAAAGGGTTCTGGACACCCACACTCACCAAGCATCTTTTTAATTTGTATATTTTCCTTTTGTGATTATTGTTGCTCTTACTGATCCAGAAGTTAGCATGCCGTCTATGAACATCAAAGGTAAGAGCAATGAGTTCACCTTTGAACAAAAAGTCTTTGTTTTCTTTCTAGTCTGCAAATAGGACATGAATTGATTAGGGCAGACAAGATCCATAAACCACTTTGTGAAAGAGAACCCTTTTCAACATAAGTTCATCAGAAGAGTATAATTTTTAAAGAAACATGGTTGAATAATTTGAGAAAGTACAAGGAAATGACTGATTAAAAATAGCATTTCATATGCCAAAGAGTAGCACCAGAAAGGAAAATGATATCCATAAGTTAGGATTTTATTTTATCAAACCAACTCTTAATTCCATTGGGCTATTGTAGGTTTCCTATGCAAAATATATAATATACTATAATAAAAAGTCCCTGTTGAGTTGGGCGGCATATAAGCACTAACAAACAAACAAATAAATAAATAAAATAAAATAGGTTTTTCATTATATTAAATTATATTTAATTTAAATATTAAATATATATATGACCTAATTCCAAGCATAAACCATTAGATAACCAGTCAAAGAAAGAGGTAAGGAGTAAAGAGAAAGAAAAAAGAAAAATGCAGCTGCAAAGTAGATATAGGAAGCATACCCAGAGTTAGCCACAAAAAACTTAAATACCTATACACTTAATGCTCAAAGTTTACAGAACAAAGAGGATGAACTCAAAATACTAGTACATAAGGGCAAGTATGGTATACTGTACTTGCCATTACAGAAACTTGGTGAGATGAAACTCATGACTGGAACATACTAATAGAAAAATACAAACCTCAAAAGAAACAGACCTAACGAAAGAGGAGGTGGAATTGCATTATATCCGGGTGTCAAATTCAAGGCCCATGGGCTGAATCCGGCCTGTGGGGTGCTTAAATCTGGCCTGCGGTACCAGCCTGGAAATAGCAAAAGACTGGCCCGTGGTGCCTCTGGAAGCCAAAATGGGGCACGGGGCTGCACACTGCCCTCCTGGGCCCCATTTTCAGGATGGCCTCCTGCAACACTGCTGGCCAAAATGGGGCATGAGAAGGCCACACAATCCCCCCGCACCCCATTTTCAGCCTGAACAGCCTCCTGCAGCACTTCGCAGCCAAAACAGAGTATTGGGATACACAAGGCCTCCTGGGCCATGTTTTGGTCAGCAAAGTACTGCAGGAGGCCGTCCAGGCAAAAAAAGGGGCATGGGGCACCCATGCCCTGTTTTGGCTTGTAGGGTGCTGCAGGAGGCATCCATCCCATCTCACCCTCCTGGCCAGCCCACAGAGGAGTACTACAATGCTTATCTGGCCCTCAAAGAAATTCAGTTTGACACCCCTGCATTATATGTTAGAGTTCACTTCCTCTCTACAGAGATGCATATAACAAAGGATGAAAGCCTTCTACAATGCATATAGGTCAACATAAAAGGAAAAAACCCAGTAACATTGCCATAGGTGTATACTACAGGCCACCCAACCAAGTAGAAGAAGTAGATGATCTTTTTGCTATTCAGTTAAATGTATGTAGGAAGCACACCACAGTAGTAATGGGGGACTTTAACTATCCTAACATCAACTGGGAGGCAAACTCTGCATCAAGTGGGAGATCAATCAGATTCCTGACCCACATAGCTGACAACTTCATCACCCAAAGGGTAGAAGAGTTAACTTCAGGGACAGCTAATATTGGACCTTTTTCGTAGTAACAGCAAAGAAGTGATAGGGGGGATTGAAGTTGCAGGAATTTTAGGGGACAGTGACCATGTCATATTAGAATTCAAGCTAAAACAAACACAAGCAACAGAGCATAATCAAACCAGTGTTTTTGTTGGATGATAAATTTATTTCATCCAGAGGAGAATGAATCGTTGGCTTGACCCAGTACATGGTAAAAATATATTTTAAGAATGAAGCTAGCAAAGTATCTTTCTTAATAAAACTCATTTATTTCACAAAAATAATAAAACCTAGTAAGCTCAATGTGAGCGTGTCTTCCTTCCTACATGGCTAGGCAGAAAAGGAAAGTAAGATTGAAGAGGAGGAGTATAAGAATAAATCAGTGCATACGTTATAGAAGGCAATAAATCATGACACATTAGTGACGTGGGTGTCTGCCAGCTGGCAACCTAAATGAACACCGTGACACTTTTTGTTTTGAATTGTGAAAATCATATGCTTGTCAAAGTAATGCTAATCATTTCTGTATCAATTTATTGCATTTATAATCTACCTTTCTGCTAAAAAAACCCAATCATTGCAGCTAACAACAATAATAAAAAATACAAAGAAACATTTAATTAAAATATAACATGAATTAATCAAAATACTTTTGTGGAAGAATACCAGAATAGTGAAGTCTTATTTCAAGAGATTGACAAAGCAGCTAAATAGTAGACAGTGCTTGAACAGAAATAACCGACTGACAAGAAGGCAACTTCTCTCAGCAGAAAGTGCCTAAGCTGGAATCCATCATTGAAAAGACCTTCAGATAATGTGATGTAACATCATCCAAGGTCTTTCATTTTTACATGGTGGCAGCTGAAATAATTACTTGTTCTGCAGGATTGTTTCCTAGTTCTGGCTTTAAAGCATTTGAGTATTAATATAATACTCAATACCTTTACGATTATATACAGTTTAAATAAAATAATCGGTCAGCGTGTAAACCAAGTGCTTATAGATAATATGATAATCTGATTTATAGAGATGTACATAGCAATCAGATATGATATTATTGTTATTAATACATTTAATTGCATTTTTAATTTATATCTATTGGACACGATCAAACAGATGACAAAAATATATGTATCTATTTTAGAATGCTAATGCACTCCATGTTCCTGCCTCCTATCTTCCCCAGCATAACACGCCTCTGTGGTGGGTTGGATTGAAGGAGACTAAATGGTCCCAAGTCATTTTGCCAGCTTTGATGCTTAAGGAAGATGATTAGTCATTCAAATATATATTTGTATTATATTTTTTAAATTTTGAAATATCTATAGGTCGAGGGCTAAGAAAAAAAGTACTTGAAGTATATAGTTTAGTAGTATTTGGTCATATCCCTCCATTTCATCTTACTGATTCATATATTTAAGTTTAATACTGATGAAATAATGGGAAAAGTGGCCTGCAGATTGGGAAAGCGAAGTTATAGTTTCACTGCATCACCGTTTGTGTTTGTTTTTTCCTCTTTGCAGGATGCCAGATCTAGATCAGTGGGGGCAGAGTGAGGTGCTGACTTTTCTGCTGCGATACAAACCCCGCTGTGAAGAAGAGCTTTTTGATATCTTGAATTTACTCGATGGATACCTTAAAAACGGCAGTTCCAGTGTAGTGATGGCTGCCACAAAACTCTTCTTGGTGCTGGCTAGAGACTTCCCACATGTCCAGGCAGATGTGCTTGTAAGAGTTAAAGGTCCACTCCTAACAGCATGCACATCTGGGAGTAGAGAACTCTGTTTCACTGCTTTGTGTCACGTGCGCCAGATAATAGACAGCCTTCCTGGCCATTTCAGTAGCCAATATAAGAAGTTCTTCTGTTCTTACTCGGAACCACATTATATCAAGTGCCAGAAAATGGAAGTGCTGTGCAAGTTGGTGAATGATGAAAATGTTCAGCATATATTGGAGGAACTGAGAGACTACTGCACGGATGTGTCAGCAGAGCTTGCCCGGGCAGCAATATTTGCTATAGGTAAGTGGACTGCTAGGATTCTAATGCAAGGCCTCCAGCAGGCAAATAAATGTACATCAAAGTTGTAATGTCTATGTAAACAAATATAACACAACACTCCTCTCCCTTTCAATTACCATATTTTTCAGACTATAAGACGCACCATAAGATGCACCTAAAGTTTGTAGGGGAAAACAAAAAAAAGTTTTTGGCTTCTGTGCACCCCGTTTTTCGGCCTTTTCCAGCCTTTTTTCGGCCTGTTTTCGAGGCTTTTTTCAGCCTGTTTTCGAGGCTTTTTCCAGGTCATTTTGAGGCTTTTTCCGGCTGTTTTTGAGGCTTTTTCCCACTGTTTTTGAGGCTTTTTCTGGTCCAGTTTTTTTTTTAAAGCCTCAAAAGCAGCCCCCCCAAAAAAGCCTTCCAAAACGGTCTGAAAAAAGCCTTCAGAAATGGCCTGAAAAAAGCCTCAAAAACGGCCCGGAAAAAGCCTCAAAAACGGCCCGGAAAAAAGCCTCAAAAATGGGCCAAAAGCCCAAATGGGCTTGAAAAAGGCCTGAAAAAGGGGCATGCGGAGGCCAAAAAATGGCTTCAGCAATATTCGGTCTATAAGTTGCACAGACATTTTCACCCCCTTTTGGGAGACAAAAAAGTGCTTATTATAGTCTGAAAAATACAGCATATTGCAAATTCTGCATTTGCTAGTATTTCTTTTGGATAGAAAAGAATATGAGTGTCTTTATAGGTGTGGATAGGACAATCTTCTTCAGAACAAAAAAATGTGCTTCAAAGACAGAAGCAAAGTATGATCAAACTAGAAAATGAAGCAATTCAAAGTTAGGCCAGTCTTTTGAATATGTTTGCTATGATCCCTGCCAGCTGAGATTTTTGAAAACACAGATTACTACACACATAATAACCAAGAAAGTATGTTTTCTCGAAAGTAAATTCCATTGCATTTTAAGAGCGAAGCAGCTTTAGTCTTTATTTCATATCAAATGACTCCAAAATTTAATAAATTGTAAGAGAGCTATTACTGTAGTCACAAAATGCTTATCAAGTTGCATGTTGTTTGCCTTATCACCTAATAATGTTCAGGGTGTGTGGGGTAGCGCCTCTGGTGTAGGGGCATGTTGTGTCCTTTTACAGCAGTTCATTTTAGGGCAGCTTTTAGGGCAGCTCGTTCTTATTTATTTATTTATTTATTTATTAGTGAGACTTATATACTGCCTTAAAGTGCAAGCACTCTCTAAGTGGTTTACACCATTAAGCAATGTAT
>JANHGD010002930.1:25854-37041 GCA_027560375.1 Imantodes cenchoa
CTCTGGGGCGATGCATGTGGTGTGGTGGTGGCGGCACCGGCGGTGGCGGAGCGCCGCGTTTTTGAATGCTGTGTCCCCCCTCTGCGCTTCCTTGACTAAAATTAGGTACCTCGGTCTGATTGCACTCTCTTTTATTCCTGTCTTCTTTCCATCCGCCTTTTTACCCTCCCTCTTCCTTGCCGTGAGGACCAAAGCTACCAGAGGGGGGAAAAAAAAAACTTGCTTCTTCACTTGTCTCCTTCTTGACAGGGCTGATCAGTTAACCCAGGAGCCCTTAGAAGGTATGATTGGTATGATTGCGGAAGAAAACCCTTCACTTCCTAGTAAGTTTTTTTTTTTAAAAAACAACAACAATAACACCAACAACAGCCCTCCTTCACCTGATGAATAATATTCTGTCTCGGTGAAAATTTAGTAACTGTAAAAAGGGAAAGGAAGACATTATTTTTTGTGCTGGTACGCTACAGTTGTTGGTTGTGGTGGTTATTATTTCTGACTGATTTCAGTTTGATAGGTGAGAAGTTTGTAGGCTGGCCAAGTAGAGCTAAATAAAAATACCATGTTTATTGAACTCTGCCAAGAATTTTGCAATTTGTTGGGATTATACATAGCAGGCATATGTATGTAATTTTTCTATTGTTTAATTGAAATTATTTTGCTGCCTTAAATTTTTAGGTTTGTGAATAATCTTTATGGTATGGTGTTATTACAAAGTTACTGGACTATTTCCCTGACTGCCATGTTTTCAATACTTTCAGACACATTTTTCTTTTATAGTTATCTGTTTGCAACAATGTATTTGATAATATATTTCATATCTCTTAATCTATTTCTTTATCATTTATCTTGACATTGCTTACCTTTAGGCATGAAGAACAATTATATTGTCCAAATTATGTATGAAAGATCTTACACATTTTTTCTATGCTTTGTTTCAATCAAAAGCTACAATTTTATAGTTATTATGGGAGGAAAAATCCATAAATAAATGCAACAGACCATGTATTTATTTACTACATTACAAGTTAAGAGTAATAATTATCATTTATAAGCAAATGAATAAACTAATATTGAGCTGCTAAGTAACCAAAGTGTTTTTGAAATGTATATCCAATTTGCCTTTCTGAAGCTAAATAAGTATAACATCCTAAAAATTATTTACTTACTTTAGGTAGGAAAAATAATACATATGACAATATAAATTGGAATGTCAACTTACATTGTGCAAGATTTTTGCATGAGTGCAACTCCATTTGTTTGAATCATAGTGATATGAAATGGACATAACAGTTGTATCAATAAGGGAAAATATTCTTTTGAAATATGAAGCTTTGACATGTGAAATGTAATGCTATTTTTTAAAAATAAAATTTTTCACAATAATTACTATTTCATTAGGTATGAATATTTGATTTGGATTCCACTAATAGAATTCAACCTTTTGCATAATTTTAAAATAGAGATAGAGTATTACCTTCACAGTTTGAATCCATCACTTGGTTTTGAAATACGCTTTTACTGCTTTTAACAAAATAATGTATTATTATCACAATGTTTTTTAAAAAATCCAAATTTCTGAAAGCTAAACATACTGACAAGAGAGAATGTGAAATACTGTTTTTATTTCAGCACACAATTAAGTGTGCTTAAGTCCACTGAAAATGATTAGATGGTGTTTATGCTTATTTTTAGAAGAAGAATTTTGGATATCTATTTATCAAGCTAAATGCTTCTTTTGCAGTTTTTATGCTTTCAGTAAATAACAAATATTATCATCTTGTAAGCGCCTACATATAAATAGGAAATAAATGCATTAAACATAACACTCCAGTGACCCTATTTTATTTGTTGTATATGAATAATATATTATAATATCTAAATTAATATTAGTGTCTTGGGTACAAAATAGTTGATTATTAGGATTTGGCTTTAATAAAATAGATTATTTTTATTCTGAGCAATCAAATATTACAATAATCTATACACATGTAAAATCTTTGTATTTTTTTAAAATAATGTTTTTAACAACAAAATTAAAATAGAGAGTTGTGGTTTAAAATATTTATAATGAGTTTAGTATATCCTCACAAATAATAAAAGGATGAAGCACATGATAGTGATCAGAATATTGCCGTTGCTTTCAGTGGATGGAGAAACAGTATTGGGTCCTTTGATCATATTTCATTTAGCACTTTGTTGTCCTTCTTTGGCCCTAGGAAAGTAGGTTTTAATCTAATTCCTGTCTGTATCTATTTATCAGATCAGAATGGCCAGCTTCCTCTGAATTTGACAACTGAAAGCAGCATGTTAACTTTTTCAGTAATAAGAAAAACTTTTGGTTCGATACTATAACAAATATTTTCAGTGTGATATGATTAGGAGCTTATTTTGAACCAGTAGCAATCCAAAACTGTTTATAGAACTAAACACATTTATTTAAAAATACACATCCCATATTTTAAATCTTGCTTTTTTAATGAATATGCTCAGAAATACACATACATGCATATATAATTTGTTTATTTATAAACCAATCCCATTTCATATAATGCTACTGGTACTTGCTTAACTAAAGAAAATGGAAATGAGAAGCACAAAGATTTACCAAAGTATGCAGCTTACTTTTATATGCAAAAATCATGAAGAACCAAATAGAACGTATGAAATATGTGCTTTAAAACCTTTTGGGGTTTGAATTAATTCTTCTGGGTGTTTGTATCAAACTATAATAATTTGATTCACAATGCTGTAAAAGAGTTTTAAGTGTATTTAAACTAATTTAAATCTATTAATTTGAATGAGATTTGACTTCAGAAAGTTGTGGATTAGAATATTAGAAAGTTTCTTTTCACATTATTAAAATATTTTCTTGCCTGTTAGTACAGACTTATTAATGCATCCATACAATTACATTTATGCATCCATACAAAAACTCATGTATGGAATGCATGTATAGTATAAGCATACTCTTATTTATCCCATTGAAGAATATTCACGCAAAGCTTATGAAATAGCAATATAGAATTGAACTATAACAAAAACCAAGAAGCTTGCAGTATCATGCATCTATATACAATGAACAGATATCTATGAGAGACAAAACAACATCTATTACTTTTTACACCTGTTTTACAGACAATAATATTTTTCAGTTGAATTTGATTTTTATGTTCTTAAATTCTAAAAAGTTTTTAAACTTGTAGCATTATATGTAATGTATACAAGAAAAATGCCAGTAAGGAATAAATACATCATTTAATCCATTAATTTAAAAATAAAATATTAACAAATTAGCTTTTGGAAAAATATAAATACAATTAAATGAAGCTGTTTGATATCCCTGAAATGTACAAGAATTTGACAGCTGAAAATATACTTTAGTGCTTTCTTTAAAAAAAAGAAAAAAGAAAAACATCGGCTTGAAAAAAAAGCACATTATCTATAACTTGGATTTAATCTTCTTTTCACAGAGCTCAAAAATATAAGGTACTAAGTTAGGAATTATTTATCTGAAATCAATTCTATTTGGTGCTACTTTTCAAAACAGATGCACAGGTACACATCAAGTTTCAGCTGCATTAGAAGGTACTGATTTTAATCCATAGTGGTTTGGAGCCTGCATCCCGTAGGACTCCTTTCTTGCATATATGCCTCGTGGAGGATCAGATAATTTTTTGAAGATCCATAAATCTGCACTAGTAATTAGTGAGGGCACTGTGCTGACACCCTCATGTCATGCCTTGCTTGTGGATTCCCATAGGTGTCTGACTGACCGCTGTGGGGACAAAGCACTAGACTAGATAACCCCTTGATCTGTTCTGTCCTTATGGACCAACTCTATGGAGCAACCTCCTTGAAGCTTTAGAGCTTAATATTTTTAAAGAAAAGTCTTACAGAAAAAAGGACATTCAGATTGAATTTGGTATAATTAATTAATGTATGCTTTAACTATGATTTATATTTCTGATTATATTATTACTGTTCTGTTTTTTTAAAAAAAAAATGTCTTATCCCATCTGGGATTTGGGGTTAGATAGTGAGATTATATATATAACATTCAAAGATTATATTGAATAACGCAAGCTTAACAGAAACAGTGTTTCTGGAATCTTTTTATTAATAGTAAACTATCACAGAAATTTCATATGCGCATATTACTTTGTAGATTGCACCAGTGCAGTTTAACATTTTCAAAAAATAAGTAGGATGAAATGTGGCTTTTGTAACCTAATATTACATACCTTAAGTTATAGTACAAAGCTAAAATAGCTAGTTTGAACTTTTGTTTTGGTTTGAGAAAATATTTAATTGGAAGTATATTTTAGGCTGCGGCCTGACGCACCTATTTTAAAAGAATTCCCATTGCCTATTTACTCAATAGGATTTACTTCTGAAATAGCACAGAGGATTTGCACTGTTAATTATCTCAGTGAAGATCCTCAATAAGACAGTGTTATAAGACAGTAAAGCAGCTACAAAAGTAGATGTTTTATACAATTATATCTGGATGTTTAGGAATACTATTTTTGTTAGGCCAATAATCAAAATTAAAATATACATGGATATAAATAATGAATGAATCAAGGTAAGGCCACCCTATCAAATACCCAGCATGTGTCTTAATCACAAGGTTAAATCTTGTGTTGTCAGTAATAAATCTACATTTGTTACAAGTTTAATTTCAATTTCATTGTGAAGAGTTACCTTAAAAATGGTATGTTTAACACTAACAATTCAAGATACTTTTCAAAACACACGGACATTAAATCTAAATAAAGGTGGTAACCAGAAGAAAGGAAATGGAAGACCATTGGCTGTGATTTGAAATGACAGCTATATGCATATGCCACCACCTTAAGATCCTAGGAGTTTTCATGTTGGAAAATATTTATTTAATAACATATTTAAACTGAAACTTGGATTCAATCTTCTTTTCAGTTGATAAGAAATAAGCTCCACCAAACTTGCTAAGAATATTTCTAAGCAGATGTGCTTAGGATTGGACTCTAGGTTGAAGATCACCATTAAAAATTACTTCTATTAATTATAGAATTTTTAAAAAATTTGTTGACTTTGATAAAATAAGCCACAAAAGAGCAAGTAACAAAACTTTAAAAAAAAATAAAAATACTAAACTACATAACTGTGATTAAAATGAGTATTTTAATTCCACACACTTATAGAATCTTGTTAAGCCACTTACATATCAAATAAACAAATCTAACTGGCTGAGCCACAAAGTCTTCTTGTCCTAAGCAGCAAGGTATGAAAATAAACATATTTTCCACATTGTTTTTGTGCAATTTTAAGTTTTGTATTCTAGACATCTATAATTTTGTTTGTTTGTTTACAAGACAAAACAACAGTGGCTTATATTTACTTTTTATTGCTGTGAGGGAAAAAATGGATGTTTCCATGATAATGGTGAAATCAGCAAAACTTTGGGGCAAACCTATGATCTTCTGTTTCTCCAGTGGGGTTGATAATTTTTTTTTCTTTGAATAAGTTTGTCATACACATGTCATAGGTAATAGTTTTGTAAGTGGATATCAGCTGATACAGATAAATAAATCTCTAAAGGCACTATATTGCAATGTGAGGGAGACAACAACATGTCTAAAGGCACTATATTGCTATGTAAGGGAAACAAACAACATATAATTTGCCATTATGTTCTACCTAGAAATTCTTATTGCTACATACTGTGGTGAATATTATGTTTCACCAGATCGGGGTGTCCAACCTTGGCAACTTTAAGGATGCATGGCTGGCTGGGGAATTCTGGGAGTTGAAGTCCACAGGTCTTAAAGTTGCCAAGGTTGTATGCCCCTGAACTACATGGATCGATGAGTTCTGCCCTAATTAATTTTTTTAAATAGATGCTCCACTTTTTTCTGAAAGTAGTTTCACATCTTTTATTGTTTGTGACATAGCATACTACAGATTCTTGGAGTTTATGAAAATTACGTTGTTTAATATGTTGATAATAGGAACTAAACTTTGTTAACTAGAGCAGCATAACTCTAAAAATATCACAATGAATTCCAATTCATTTTAATAAGATTTACTCCCAAGTAAATGGGTATAGAATTCTTGTCTTAATTAGCTTTATCCCCTAAAATTATGATTGCATCAATGCCTGGGAGTTAGTCCCTTTACGTAGTGCTTGTTGTCATGCAAGTATGCATAGAACTGTGTTTCTTGAAAGTGAGTTTTGTTCAACTAATAAACTTTCAAATATATTAGTAATAAATCTATAAGTAAAATTTGCTGTGGATTATATTAATAAGCATATTAATATATCAATAATGAAAACTTCATGCAGTTAAAAAAGGAGTGAAAATATTCATTTTATTTTGAAAAAATATATTACAAAAAAGAAAAATGTCTGATTATCCAGGTGGAATGTCACTAATGAAGTTCTCAGTGTAGACAAACTGAAATTGATCTAGAAGGATTTTTTCCTTCTCTAAATTATTTTTGCTAAATAATTCGATTATTATACATCACTAAATGAGATGAAAAAAGTCAGACAAAAATAAATTTTAAAGTTGATATTTCTTTATTTTATACTCAAAAAGCAGTTTCTTTAGAAAAATCATAATGCTTTTTATATGCTTTATACATTGTTTGTTTAAATGAAGATTTTTTTCATCAAACATTCTGTAGCTGCTTCGCTCTGCGATTCCTCCCTTCATCTCACCATGTTAAAGTTTGTTGATAAATTTAAATTTAAGCTGCCAATACTTCATGCAGTTACATTATTTCTATTTATTCTTTTTCCCTCAGTCTACATTGTTAGCAATTGAGTTTTTGACATTCAGCATCTTTCAGCTATTATCTCTTTCTTTTCAACAAAGCCTACACTTGTGAAAGAAAACCAAACTATGCCCATTTTACAGAAGAGAAAAATCAAGGTTGAGGAATCCTGACTTACCCAAAACTACTCTGACTGGATGCCATTTTCAAATTTAATATTGTGCATATGGAAAATACTCTGCAAACATACGATGATGATGTTTAGAATTTAAACCTCTAAAACCTAAAAGCCATTATTACTGAATGCTTTTATGTTTCAAAACTTCTGAAGTTTTGAAACATAACTTCAAAACGTGATAATATGATTATATATGAAAAATCTAGACTGATCAAGTTGTTCTTAAAATAATAACAAAATATTTAGTATAATAGCTACAAATATACTAATCTGTCTGCTGTTTTTAGAGAATGAATGTTTATGTTGAAGAAAGACAGTGAATTAATTCTTTCTCCCAAGCATAGATGTGTCTGGGGAAAAATTCCCACTGAACAGAGCAATCATCACTTTCATACTGAATTTTACATTATTTTTAGTTTCTAAAGCTGCAAACTTAGATGTGAATAAGTCCCAGGTAACACCGTAGGCCTATTTCTATGTATTAAGACAGGGGTCCCCAACCTTTCAGACTTCAGGGACCACTAAATTTATAATTTTAAATCCTGTGGAACACTAATATGATCTGCCTAATGACTGACGGGGTGGGTGTGGCTAGGTGGTCATGTGACTGTGGCCATGGCCAACTTGATGTCACTCACGTCAAGGGGCGCCTCTCCAGCCTCTATTCGCCCCTCCCCTCTCCTCCCACCCACTCCTCACCTGCCCGGGTTGCTTAGGGCTCCAATAGGAAGCAGTTGTTGGAGCTAAGCAGCCACCACGAGAAAGAGCAAAACAGCTGGCTCAGTTCAAATTGGATTTGGCCGAGAAGGAGGCTCAGCAGAAGCACCTCACTGAGGACTACGGGCATAGGCTTTCCAAGCAGAGGGAAGACCTGAGGGAGTGCAAGACCAGGTACCGGCATGTGGAGGCTCAGTGGGCTGAGATGGTCAGTCAGTTCCAGGACATGATGCTGTCCCACTGGAACAAGGCCCTCTGGTTCTTTGCCAGCAGCACTTCCCTCCAGCCTTTGCTCAAAGCCCTGCACCAGGAGGCTGAAGCAGACCCCAAGTCAGAATTTCTGCCCCCTCCAAACTAAGAAGTTTGAGGACCCCTGATTTAGTGCAATATAAAAAATGTAAATTTTTCTACGAACCACCAAAATCTTTTCATGGACAACCAGTGGTCCATGGACTAGTAGTTGGTGACCACTGTATTAAGAGACACTTTAAATTTGATACTTTAAAAAGTATCAGTGAGATCTAGAAAAATATATGTGAAGATCTAGAAACAATATGAAGTGAAGAATAGTGCCTTAACCTGGTGGTTTTTTCAAGAGCACTCCAATTGATATATAAGTAGCAAACTTCAAATATGACAAATATATATTTATTTTGATAGGAAGTATGCCACTTATTAAGTAATGTTAGTGCTAATAGGTTTTCTATATTTTTTCTAGATAAGGCTTTCCAAGTGGTATAGTAAAAATAATATACAGAGGTTTCAGACTTATTCAATGTTAAATCCTGGAAATGAACAGAACGTAAATTAGACATACTGGATATTCTTTTGCTATATATACTCAAGGCAAGATGGGTGGAAAACAAATAAATAATATGCGATGTGCAGATGCATAAATGAAGCAAAGACAAACAGATCAAAATAAAAAGGCACAATGTAGGAGAAAGGTGCTCCAGATCAAAATCCAGTCCAAAGAAAACATAAAGATTTTCTAGGGGAGAGTAAACTGCACCTCTGATAAGAAATGTATCTCTAAATAATGGTCAGATTTCAGAGTACAAAAGAGTGGGCTTCTTCATAGCACTTAAAATGTTTGAAATCCAGAAGGATAACCATAGCATGGCTAAAATAAGAAGACTTGGGTGTTTATTATCATTTGAAGTACTGCTCCCAATAATAGTACGACATGAAACACCCATCGTTGATCTTGGTAGTGGGGTAGGCAGATATGGCAGAAGATGGACCTTTAGATGTCTAGAATTTAGATCATCCAGATTTTTAAAAATGATGATTAACTTGAAAATAAATTGGAACCTATTGTGACTTAAACAACAATAGAGTTACCTGACATAATCCATGTTGTGTACTTTTGGCAGCAATTTGTCTGTACTTTATTCACTACTGTAACCCTTTTCAGAGACACAAGCAACTCGTATGCAGAAGATCTGAAACACCATTTTGAGACATATAACCTGTACCCACCATGTATCGCCTGCAGGTTATAAATTGTATATTAATCTTTTTCAAATAAGTTTTACTGTGCTTATCACATTATTAGTTCACAGCAAGTCTACAAAAGAATATTAATCTAATACATTCAAAAATTCAAATCCATGTGATTAATAAGCATTATCTATAAATAAAGTCCTAATGGTTCTTTGGCAATGTTGTAAACATAAGAATCACAAGCAATTATTGTCATTATTGTTCTGCGAGTACTTTCGGTGAATACCAAATGGCTATTGCTGTCCAGCTACTTGGCAGATGCATATTTTGTAACAAAACAGATGTCAGCCAGCCCGGTCTGCTTCAATTACACTTGCCGAATGCACAGAGTGTGTAAAGGAAGAAGGAATCAATTTATTGAAGGCAAATAACCTGCTGTTGAAACTGTCTCCTGGCCCTTATTAACCTAGTTTAAAATGTAAGTTTTACACTGTAACACCAAAGAAGCCATTTTCATCCACTGAAGCAGTGGATGACCAATCACTATGATTATTAGTACAAAATGGACAGTTGCAATATGAATGGTGGATGGATGGATATATGTGTACAAAATGAGCTCTTACCTTTAAAAAAAGAGAGGTAGTAAATAGAATATATTAGCTTCCTATAATAAGGAAAATTAAATGACGTTCTTTACAATTGCCCACAGTGTATTTTCTTTGATTTTCTAGTAGTATTTTCAGTGAAGGCTATTGCAATTATTCTTAAAGCTTATAGCTCTTCTGTGTGGATTCAAGCTAGTATGCAAAATATGTACAAGTTTTTACAGTATTTGTCCATAAAAATATTTTGTGAAACTAAAATATGTTGCAAAGTATGGCTTTGCGTGAAATCAGACACTATACTTTGAAAATGGTCTGCATGCATGTTTTCTCTAATAATAGTTTAGTGCCTCTGAATAAAATGAAAGCATGTTGAAAGCAATATGTATAGCATTTGGATAGAATGATTAACAAAAACTGTTTGCTTTGAAATCATCACCTAAACTACTTGTCTTTATTTTTAGAAACTGTTTAATATTTGTTGATATTTCTACTTTTTGTCATTGCATTTTCTAAATAGGTTGCCACCTTAAAGGCTGGAGAAGTTAACTTTTGATGTTTGCCATAGGCAATCTCAAGAACATCAGTAAAAAAATGTCATTAAATATAGTCTTCCTTTAATTTGGTTGGTAGGAATTTAGTTAATAACTGATTAATATTTGAAATTAGACTTCTTTTTTTTTTTTTTTTACAAATTATCAAATTTTTCAGTTAGTGGAAGAAATGACATGTGATAAATTAAAACCAAAACAGTGGAGGTGGTAGTTTTCCTGTGTATTTTAAATCTGTTAAGGTCATTCCTATGTTCCAATAAGAACAAGAGCTTTGTGAGAAAGAACAATTTGTTAGCTGGGAGAGGATCTAATGCTAATCCCCAGTCTAGGCCACAGTCTTCCTTCTCTAGCAGTTCTATTCATTTCTGCAAACAACTACAAAATCAGGGTACTGATCCATAAAGCTTGCGTAGTCTATTCAGGAAGTATAGTCAGAATTTCTGATAGGACTTTTTCAGCCCTTTCTACAGAGGAATTTTGACAAATGCTTGGTCACAAGTTGCCTAATGTCTTATGTCCAGAATTATGCTTATTTCCCCATTTATTGAACACTTGAAAAAACTGTTGAAAAAACACTGCAAGATTGATTTAGAACAGGGGTGTTGATTTCATTGAGAACTTGATTTCATTGAGAGCTGCATCAGGGTTGTTTGACTTGGGGGGCTGGAGTGGGCATGGCCAGGGTGGGCATGGCCAGCTCGATGTCACTCGTGTTGGGGCACCTGTGGTGGTCCAAGCGCTCTGCCAGAGAAAATGGGCTCCTGAGCTCTGTTTTTGGCTGTGATGGCTTCCTGCAACCCTCTGCCAATGAAAATGGAACTTGGGAGGGGTGCATGTTTATTTATTTTATTTTGTATTTATTTATTTTTGTCAAGTACATATAAGATAGAAATTATTGATATAAGCATAAACACTAGCAAAGTAGATACAT